>CM040431.1:115734381-115766559 GCA_022702705.1 Papilionanthe hookeriana x Papilionanthe teres
GTTCTACACCAACCTCCAAATGTGTTATATCTGACAATTACATCGTGGCCATTTGAATGTTGGGGCACGGATATAGTGGGTCCAATAGAACCACCATCTTCAAAAGGACATCGCTTCATTCTTGACGCTACAAATTACTTTTCCAAGTGGGCAGAGGCAGTTCCACTTAGAGAAGTGAAGGCACACCACGTGCTACAGTTTTTCAAGAACCAAGTTGTCTACCGTTTCGGAGTGCCACGCAGATCATCTCGGATAATGGGTCGCATTCAGAAGCACACAAATCAACAATTTTGTCAGGAGACACGGAATCGACTGGAGATATTCAATAATTTACTATCCAAGAGCAAACGGCCTGGCTGAGGCTTTTAATAAAACTCTTGTTCAAATTTTAAAGAAAACTTTGGATAATAATAAGAGAAATTGGCACGAGAAGTTATTAGAAGCCTTATGGGCCTACCGCACAACCTTCAGAACTCCTACTCAAGCTACACCTTACGCTGCGGTGTATGGGTCCGAGGCGGTGTTACCCTTAGAAGTTCGGCCTTCCTTCACTCGGAATTGCGAGTTGCAAACGGAATCACGACAGAAGAGAATGCCAAATTACGACTAGAGGAATTAGAAAGCCTCGAAGGGAAAAGACTTGCACGTGACAGAATTTAGAATTATACCAAGCTAAGATGGTTCAAGCCCATGACAAATTGGTCCGCCCAAGAACCTTCAAAGTTGGTGACTTAGTTCTCGTTCTCAAGAGACCTATTCTTGCACACCGTAATATAGGAGGAAAATTTGAACCCACTTGGGAAGGGCCGTTTGTGGTTGAGGTAGTCTACTCGGGAGGCTCCTACCAGCTAGCTGAACCGCCAAGGAGAACGACATATGCTTCCGATCAACCGGACGATACTTGAAGAAGTATTATGCTATCTCGATGTTTCGAAGGAATGAATTCTTCATCCCTAGAAGCACGTGCGAAGTAGTTACTTATGACTTGGGTCCGAACTCAATAATAATAAAAAATGTGCTAAAATAAATAAAATCATGATAATAAAGCTTTCCTTGTTTTCTCTTCCACATCAAAATCTCTTTTCTGATCTTATCTCACTTCATTCCTGTTAAATTTAAAAATACAAAAAGTAATAAAAAACTGTCTTTAATAAATATTTTCTTAATGTTCTTGTTCTTAGTATGCACTCCCGATCCTTTTCCTTGTCTTTTCGCAGGGAAATGTCGAACTGGCGGTTGGTCCTGAACTTTAGAAATGGCGTAAGCCTCGCACTCGACGAAAAGAGGGTGAAAGATGGAGCGATAATCGAGATCGACTCGGACTTCGCACCGACAGGCTCCGCAATATGAAGAAAGTGACCGGGTCCCGACTGACCGAGAGGAACCGCCCAGTCCGACAAGTAATGAAAGTGGGTGGCCCAAGCCACCAATCCAAAGAAGAAGAAAAGGAAAACAAACACCGAAGAAGACAAGAAAATCAAGTCCGTAGTCGCTACGACAGAGGGCGAGCTTGCCGCCGCGCCTACGTAAACTCAGGAAGTACGAAGAGCTACTCTCACAAAGAACTCGACGAAGAAATAAAAATCGCCGTATCCGCAAGATGTTAACCAAACTAGCAATGTCGACTAGCGCGACGAGGCGAGTCTATCGCCGCGACATATACTTCAAGGACGCCAGCTCACCAGGTACCGAAGAAAGGAGGCCAGCTCCTAGGATAACAGAAGGGACTAGGGAAATCTCACGAAGATCAGAAGAAAGAAGGCTACCACGCCACCAGATAGAACCACCAGTAATGCATAACCTTGTTGTAGAAGCAACCCCGGAGGATGTCCCGACGGACATCATCCCCGAGGAGCTGAGGTATGCAAGAGAACGTGAAGGGATTGAGCCGTATATCCCACAATACGTCACCAGTGCCCCGCCATTTGCGGATTATTCCGAATACGAGCTGGAAAGAATGCGTAATGTCGAAAAGAAAACTTTTGAATACTTCGAAAGAATCGTAGGAAGAAGGATCAATATACTGAAGGCCTCGAGCTACATACGTACGTGTTCTCGAATATGAACAACAACAAATCGTGGACTCGCATCCGGGATTTGAAAAGAATGGGCCGAGCGGGCCGCCTAAGAGAAAACACTTACTCGAACCCCGGAGATGGATGCCGTGGAATGGTAGAATTACGATACAATGCGGATGCTGTTACAACTTCGCAGAAGACAGGAAGGGGAACCCATCAGGGATACTCCGTCATGGCCAAGTAGATCCAATGCCATTAGTCATCAAGAGAATGGTAAAAAAGATTGATAACATGGAGGTACCGCGCAGATTGCATACCCAATCACCGCATTATTAACATTTACAAGAAGGGTGATCGCATACCCCCGCACATAGATCACCACGACTTTGTCGAACTTTCGCACGGTTTCTTTTCCGAATGAATGTAATATCATGTTCGGATCCGACCTCCGGATAGCAGGCCCGTGTAAGTTCCGAGGGCCGCTGAAGATACCATTACCGGTAGGTTCCGTCATGATACCGAAGGGCAACGGAGCGGATGTCACTAAACATTGCATACCGTGAGTACCAGATGAAGAGGATCTCGCTACTTTCGAAGGATGGACGACAGGAAGACACCTTACCACTTCCAGCCGTACACGGAGCTGGAGAGCCTCCGGCCTTACGAGCCGTGAGTTGCATGGAAAATATCACACCTCCAACGTACATCCATACGGCATCCTTGCCAAGGATGGCTTGGAAGGTGATGTTATCGACCATGTACCCCACTATTCGTACATGGATTTTTGACGGATACTTTTTTGGATGGATCGACAAAGATCATACATAGTCCGTTTTGAGTCTACATGGATTGTATGAGATGTATTCCGTATCGAGTTGTATGATGTATCTTCGACATGATTGGAATGAAAGTGACCATGTCACATTTTTGGCCTTCACCTCTTTTGTGCAAATTGACTGGGAAACGCCATTAAAGTTAAATGAACTTCGAACAAAGAACAAAAAGAGAATAAAAGAAAAACTTTCTGTAAAAATCAAAAAATGACGAACACCAAATTCACATGAACATTAAATAAACGATAAAATAAATTTGAATCGTTAAAGGACAGACAAAATGAACACAAATTTCAAATCAAATCTCAATCAAATTCAAACTCAACCTTCCAAATCTGAAATCCAATCTGTTCTACTCTCTCCCTTGTCTGGGATGGAAGCGATTGATTCCATTGACACGGATCAAAGCTGATGGCGAGGAATTGTATCCAATCCAAACCAGCAACTTCCGATCAACTCTTTTGAATGGGATACGTAATATCTACATATTCCCTCCTAATCTATTTCCTTCATGGAAGTCTTTTACAACTTTCACGAAATTCTCGAAACACCAAAATTCCACACTTTTCAAATCAACACTACAAATCTTTGCAAAGTCAATGACTATTCAAAATTAAACTTTTGGAGTCGAGGATTTTACATCTGAAACTGCATTGCTTTAGGATCCTTTCCCTATCGCAATGAAATACATCAAATTCAAACTTTTGAGTCGAGGATTTTACATCCGAAACCGCATTGCTTTAGGATCATTTCCTATCGCAATGAAATACATCAAATTCAAACTTTGGGGTTGAGGATTTTACATCCGAGACCGCATCGCTTTAGGATCATTTCCCTATCGCAATGAAATATATCAAAATTCAAACTTTTGGGGTCGAGGATTTTACATCCGAGACCGCATCGCTTTAGAATTCTTTCCCTATCGCAATGAAATACATCAAATTCAAACTTTTGGGTCGAGGATTTTACATCCGAGACCGTATCGCTTTAGGATCCTTTCCGTATCGCAATGAAATACATCAAATTCAAACTTTTGGGCCGAGGATTTTACATCCGAGATCGCATTGCTTTAGAATTCTTTCCCTATCGCAATGAAATACATCAAATTCAAACTTTTGAGTCGAGGATTTTACATCCGAGACCGCATCGCTTTAGGATCCTTTCCCTATCGCAATGAAATACATCAAATTCAAACTTTTGAGGTCGAGGATTTTACATCCGAGACCGCATCGCTTTAGGATCCTTTCCCTATCGCAATGAAATACATCAAAATTCAAACTTTTGGGGTCGAGGATTTTACATCCAAGACCGCATTGCTTTAGGATTCTTTCCCTATCGCAATGAAATACATCAAAATCAAACTTTTTGGGTCGAGGATTTTTACATCCGAGACTGCATCGCTTTAGGATCCTTTCCCTATCGCAATGAAATACATCAAATTCAAACTTTTGGAGTCGAGGATTTTACATCCGAGACCGCATTGCTTTAGGATCCTTTCCCTATCGCAATGAAATACATCAAATTCAAACTTTTGGGTCGAGGATTTTACATCCGAGATCGCATTGCTTTAGGATTCTTTCCCTATCGCAATGAAGTACATCAAAATCAAACTCTTGAGGTTAAGGATTTTACATCCAATACCGCATTGCTCTGAGATCTCTCCTCATTGTAATGATTCAATCCAATCAATTCAATTTTCTTTGGAGGTTGAAGATGTTACATCTAAAACCACAAAATTCCAATTTTCATTTCAAGTTCAAATCCCTTCAAATTAATTTTGACAAAACTTCAATCTAAATTGAAACTCCAAACTAAAATCTAAGCTCACACATCAAAAATTAAACTAAAACAAAATAAAATCTAAATTGAAACTCCCCCAGGTCATGTGATTTGGGATTCACCTCCTTTTCCTTTCCCCGCCGAGAGTTCGTGAATCTCCAGCTTCAAAGATATACTTGACACTCCCCGACGGAAATTCTTCTACTTCGTCCTAAGTTTGTCACTTGGACATCCGTGTTGGTTTTGTTGATCGCTTCGGTCAACACCAATACGCGCGGTGTGCTCCGTCAGCTCACCACACCTATTGGGGGTCCATTTGTCGACCTCATTTTTGATGAGGTCTTCTCTTCTTCTTTAAGTACTTAGGATCTAGCCTTAGCTTTTCCTTCGACTATCTTAGAGGACTAGAATCGGGACCCACCACTTAGAAATTCAAACCACTTCTTAACTCCCCGCAAACTCCACAAACTTGATTGTAGACCCCTAATCACCTGTGAGGGTGGAAATCAAATGTGGAAGTTTAAAGGATGAGTTCCTATAGACTCTTTGGCCATAGGACCGCCTCCGGTGGCCTCGGTCCGGTGAAGGGCCGACTTACACACACACTACACTCATACACTACACTTGCACACACCTCCTAAAACCACACCCATACCCAACTCGACCTCCCGACTCATGTAGGTGATTCACATTGATGGTCCTTAACCCCTAAGCCCTTGGCAAGAGGGTTGGGAACAACATAGTGAATGCCTCAAATGAGTCCCTTCAGTGGCTCATGTGGGCTTGATATGGCTTCATAGCTCAACCAAAATGATTTCATTCCACTTACATTTACCCAATCTTCAATTTTCCAAGTTTTCAATTTTCGATCCCCGGGACCTTACACCCGCCTAAACTCTACCCAAAACCTCGAAATCCTCCAAAATTCCCAAATCACCCAAAAATTCCTCAAAATCAATCCCAAACATTCCACATCACTCAAATTGATCAATCATAGCCAAAAATACCAAAAATTCCAAAAATACCTCCCAATACCCTCCAAATACCCAAAATACCCCTCTTGACCCAAAAATCCAAAAATTCAGAAAATTCCCAGAAAATTTTAGAAAATCCCAAATATTCTAAATTTCATTTTGTTCAACTACACCATGGGCCAATTTTGTCAATTTACCCCACTTTTATCAAAACCCCCAATTTGACCCATTTTAACCCAAAGTGAACCCAATGTCAAACCAAACCTACCCAATTGACCCAAATTCTGGTCCAATTCAATTCTAAACTTCAATTCAACAATCTCAACACCAATCTAGACCAAATCCAAGTCCAATTTGATTGACATTTGGATCCAATTTCACTTTTGGCCTTAAAGCCCAATTTGGACCCATGACCCAAACCTAACCCAAACTCACCCAATTCAACTCCAATTAACCCCAAATCTTTTCTAAACCTTCCTTAACATCCCTACAAACAAAACCTTAACATTATTTGCCCACAATTTAGACCCAAACCCCACTCAAATTCAACCCAAAGCCAAAAAGCCCAATTTTGACCTAAACCCAAACCTAACCCAAATAAGCCCAAATCCCAAAATCAAAGCCCAACCAAAGCCAAAACCTCTTTGAAACACTCCCATAAACATTTCCCAACATTCATTTTACATCAATTTCAACCCTAGCCCAACATTGGCCCAAGTTAGCCCAATTTGACCTATATTGGCCCATTCACCAAAGAAGCCCAAATTCAACCCAATTCAAACCCAAATCACTCCCAATTTGCTTCAAATCACTCATGACACATCCATGAGCTAAACCCAACAATTATTTGGCCCAAACTTCTACAAAATTCCCATCCATAAATCTATTTTTAAACCAAAAGCCCACTTACATGAAACCTTCCTAAAAGCCCAAATTTCATGCTAAAGCCCATATGACAAATTCTTCTCATCATACCCTTAACTAAAATCAATCCCTAAGTTTGAAAATTCATCATGAAGCCATTCCAAATTAAGCCCCATACAAATTCCCATCAAAATACCAAAATTTTTCTTAAATCCATTTCCATGAAATTGACTTAACTTTTCCCAAGCCAAAGATGAGCCATGAAGCCATGCATGAGCCACATGGAAGCCATGAGAGCCTCTTTACATGTCACCATGCCATTTTGGGCAAAAGGAGGAGACTCTTTCCTTAATTCCTAAAGGTGATTAACCACTCCCATGATTCCACTAAACCTTGCTTAAGCTTAATCGTACTTGGATGGTGACCATTCCCCAATCGATTAAGCCGACCTAAATCACTTTCTATTCAGCCTAAACCAAGCCTTGGGTGGTGCACCTAGCCTAAATGGATGGGTTGACCAATTTGAGCCAAAATGAGCCCTCTCCCATTCCTTTCTAATCCAAGCCTTTTACACATGGCATTTGCCAATTACCTACACTAAACCTGAGCCCTGACCCACCTGAACAAGATGGTGACCAGTGCATGGCCGGCCAGCCACCAGGTCGCCGGAAAACACCACAGCCGAGAGCTCGCATGTGAGCCAACTTTGGAATTCCACCTTGCTCGAGCCGCCCCATGCCCAATGGCCACCATGGCTGTTCTTCCCATGCCCGGAGCAGCTGATCCCAACCCTCGGCCATCCCCGCGAGGTTCTCCAACCTCCTCTATTTAAACCCGACCCCTCACGGCCATGAGAGGAGAGTTGCACAAACCTTGCCGAAACTCCGCCAAAATTGTTCCAAACCCTACTCCATACTTAGAGCAGCTTGATCCCCGGTGTCAATTTTCCCTAATCCCCACCAACGTAATCCAATTTCTCAACCGAAATTTCACCCAAAACTAGGACACTTTGCCACAGTGAGCCAATCCTCAAATCGACCGGTCCTACACCTTCACTCGGACCAAGAGGAGAAGTTTCTCACCGAAAGCCCCATCTCCAGTGCCACCCGATTGTTCCGACCTCCAAGCTTTGTGATCGGCCGTGGTCACTTTCATGCCAGCTCACCGGACCGGGAGACTTCATCTCGGAGCTTGCGGGATCCAATCGAAGGTGACACAACCCTCGCATCGAAGCCACACTTCTCCGAGCAAAGGTATGGCCTCACTCTTCTTCCCGAGCTTCCGAACATTCTCCATTTTTATCGAGTCAATTTCATGCCACATAAACCGTATGGATGTGTTCGTCTTCTCGAGACGAATCCATAGAGCATAAGAACGTTCAATTTGGTCAAGTATCGAGTGAGATCTTGGGCCCAGAAGACGGACGGTTCTCGGCTAGGAGGCTTGGGGACGATGAACGGATGCCGTTCATTTAATACACGCACGGACGGACGGCCGGATCGCGCCGGATCGAGAGACCGAACGATACGGCCGGGCCCCGGAGCGCCGAGTCGGATGGCATCGCCGAATCGAAGGCGACGCGTGTGCGTTCGGAGCTGCCGAGGTTGACGCGGCGCCGCGTGGATAAATAGAAAATTAGGGTATTTTCTGATTTATTTAATTCCTTAAAATTCAAAAATCCATAACTTTGTGTAGAAAAATTAGAAATATAAAATAAAAATATCCTCATGCTCAGTGAATAGAGGAGAATAATGTGAAAAAAGAAATCATTTAATTTCATCAAGTATTTTATTTTTAATGATTTATTTTCCTTCGCATTATTTTAATTCTCCATGCATATAGGAAATTCACTATGGCATGAGACCATGTGGCTTTTAAGCCTCTGAATTTGGGAACATTCCCCGAATTTTCCAAAGTCGAGGCCATCCCTATGAGAAGTTATTGATTTTTCAAATTCATGTTGCTTGTTTTGAGTGTTTTAATTCCAATAATTAGCATGTTGTGAAATAAATTCTAGGAAAATTTGGTGATGTCTCTTATGACCAGAGGACCCTAGGAAAAATAGGTTTTGAGTTAATTCATTTAAAATAACCCTAATTAGCTTAAACACCCAAAATAGATCCCTAATTAATTAGAGTTAACCATACATCAAATTGATTTGAAATCAATTCTCCACTGACCTTTAGGACCAGAGGAGCTCACAATAAAAATTTGAGGTCAATTGGACTTGGTTAGCCCTACTAAATGGGTTGATTAAGCCATTTAGTCAATTTGAACTTTAAAAATTCATAACTTTCAAAATGCTTTTCAAAAATTCACCAAATTAGTTTTGGAGTCTCTCTGATATCAGGGGAATTTAAAAAAATAAAAATTTTAATTTTCTAAAAAAGTTGATTTTTTGGTATTATTTTAATATTTTAATAATTAAAAATCATAAAAATCACAAAAATAATAAAATTCACCAAAATGTCACATTTTGAATTTTAATCACTTAGGAACAAACCCCATATTTTTCTCAGGTCTATTTAATAAGATATTAAATTTTAAAGCCCTAAGGTAATTTTAAAATTAAAAAATGTATTTTTTTTAGCATTTTCACTAAAATAATTCTAATAAATCAAAGAAAAATCAGAAAATTGTAAACATTGATTCTCTGATTTCCTTGATATCAGAGAGATTTTTGAAAAATATGAAATTAATTTTTCAACCTTTATTTTATTTTTAAATTAATTAATACTCCAACACTTAAAATAATTATAATAAAAATAATATAATTTAAAAATCACCAAAATTGGTCCAAGTGGTCCTCTCGGTCATTAGGAATGTCCCATAATTTTCTTAAGGACGTAAACTTTACCTTGGTCATATTATTAAATTTTCCTTGGAAATTTTTATTTTCCACCAAAAATAATTACATAAAAATCACATTTTCTCCTCTCATGTCTTTATTGAGCATATGAGTGAAGTCACATAAAAATTTCAAGTTCATTTAAGCTCAATTTAGTGAATTATGAAATTATTACGCTTGAAGGGCAAAAATGGTAATTAAAAATTTTAACCTTTAATTAAAACTTTAGGTTTAATAAAATTAAAAAAAAAGTAAAATATTTGATTTTAATCTGATTTGGATGATTGAAATTTAAATAATTAAAGGGTAGAAACCTATTAAACAATTTAAAAATAATTAAAATAAACCTTAATTAAATAATCGATTAAAATTGGAAGAATAATAAAGTTGGAATTATTAAATAGGGATATTATTAGGAAGAGATTTATTCTTTGATTTAAAAATCCCTAAATTAATCATCTCAATAATATTTAATTTCCAATTAAAATGATAATTCAAATTTAAATTTTAAAATATTAATGGACTTAATCATCAAAATTAAGTTAAAAGTTAAATTATTAAACTTTTCTTTAAATTTTCAATTAAATTAAAATTAAAAATAAAATTAAATTAAAGATTAAATTAAATCAAACAAATTAAATTAATTTAAATTAAATTAAATCAATAAGTTTAAATTAAATTAAATTGAATAAATTAAATTAAATTGAATTAAATTTAATTAAAGTTAAATTAAATTAATTAAATAAAATTAAATCAAAATAATGGTTAAATTAAATTAAATTAAAACATGTTAAATTAAATTAAATTAAATTAAATTAAATTAAAATAAAAAAATAAATAAATAATCAAATTAAAAATAAAATAAAATTAAAATTAAAATTAAAATTAAAATTAAAAATAAAAATTAAATTAAAATTAAAACTAAACCAAATTAAATTACATTAAAGTTAGATTAAATTGAATTAAATAACATCACCTAAGACATAAAGAATTTAAAGAAATTCAAAATAAAGTAACTTGAACACTATTCCAAATTTAAACCCATTAACAACTTAAATTAAATCATTTGAACACCAATTTGCCCTTGAAAGCTTTGGTTATTAGAACTCCTAAACAGAACATTAAATGAAATGTTACTTCACCAATAGGATATTCAAATGTCCTAGTTCACTGAGCGAGATAACAACAAAACTCGAATTCTCTGACGATTAATTCATTCGATTAATTAAATCCATTCGAACTTAAAACAATTCTATCAAGTATTGAAAAGAGGTTTAAGATTCTTCTTAAGCACTTCCTCAATATGATAGGATACTTACAAGAACAATCGAACTTAATTATTCTTCGATGAAGAAAATCGTCCTCAAACCAAAACACAAGAACCTAGACGTCATAGGAAATGACTAGCCATAGGATTAGGAATTTGGTAGAAAATCATCACCCTTCCCTTAACTTTACCTAGGAACTTGCTTAAATATTCTAATTGTGTTTAAATGTAGCTTGGGATGACGGGAAGACCTCCAGTACGCTTTTATTTTATTGCAATTTACCTTATCGCAATTTATTTAATCGCATCGAACTTACTTTTCATTGCATGATAAACAATTGTTGCATGAAAACCCACACCTTTAGGATAGTCCCTAAAACTGAAACCAAAACTAAATTAAAAGTCATTGCAAGATAAAATTCATCGCCACAACATTTCAAAATATAAAACAACTCAAAATTTAATCACAAACAGAACACAAAACTACAATTACAACTAAATTAAAACGTCCTGTTGGATGATCGGGAATACCTCGGATGATGTAACCTACGTGTTGCTAACGAGATTTCCCACGGTCTAAATGAAAGTGTGGAACTCATTCAATTGAGTTTAGCAAATTCATCTGGACTAAGTGAATCCGATAAAAATAACGATGCCTAAGGATGGAACCGCGGGATCTTAACCGGTGTTGTTATAATCAAACTTTAAGATTTGTTTTAAATAAAACATAAAAAATACTTGGAAATTAAAAATATCTCTCTAAACCAAAACACTTCTCTCATCTCCCGATTTATGACTTCTATAACGTAAACCTCTCGCAACAACAAGGAGCTCTGAGCATGGTGGGCAAAGACGGCCATCGTCATCAGCAAAACTCGAGTCTACTTCAACAAAACTTTCTTAGAATTAAATAACCAAAGCCATAGGATTTCAACGTAGTTTGCCTAGTGCAACATAAATCCTCAACCTTTTGTTAGGCATTTCGCATTGCAAATTAAGCCCTAACCTGTCTTAGGATTCCGAGGTAGTCGTCCGATACGACATAAACCCTCACATCTTCAAGGCTACTTGTATGATTTTACCATACAAATATAAGTCCTAATTAATTAAAATCGGCAAGATCAAAACATTAAATAAATATTAGGACTTTCCTAAATTCAAGCCAAACAATAGGATACGGAAATTACCGAAGTTCGCTTCGAATCCGTAATTTCTCCTACCTTTCTTCCTTTCAATTCCCAAAACAAAATGTTACAAACTCGATCCATTCCCCGTCGAAATTCCAAAATTCAATCCTCGAAAACTTAAACTTTGAAATTCTTGAGAGCAGAACTACTGATTATTATCGAGAGTTTTCTTAGGTGATTCCTGTCACTTAAGATGTAATTAACTATATGGGCTTGCCCTTATAGGGAATTTTAAAGCCTGCTTAATTCATTTATATTAAACAGGGGAACTTGTCGGCTTATAAAATTGGTTCGCAGACCAAACAGATGTCACAAATCTTCTAGTTTATTTAATCGAGCCCCATCGTCAAGCAATGGTGCCTATTCTTTCGGATAGATACACGGT
This sequence comes from Papilionanthe hookeriana x Papilionanthe teres, assembly GCA_022702705.1. NCBI lineage: Eukaryota > Viridiplantae > Streptophyta > Magnoliopsida > Asparagales > Orchidaceae > Papilionanthe > Papilionanthe hookeriana x Papilionanthe teres. The sequence continues at coordinate 115,746,537 of CM040431.1, forward strand.
TTGTGGTAGGTGCTCGTTTATATAAACTATTTCGGGATGCGAGATCGGTTTGATTTCATATCTCAAAATCTTCAAACTTAAAAATTATTTTTAAAATAAAATACTACTTTTCAAATTATTTATTTAAATTAAATTAAAAATTCGCCGACAATTTTTGTAGGTGACCCCTTTTCAAAATACAACACAACCTAAAAATATGCCGACATCTGTCTCGAGCCACCATCACAGTTGCACTATGATTTCCTCTTCTTCATTGGAGAAAACCATGGTAAATAATTGCAGTCCTTCCAATATATTGACTTTCTCACCATTCACAGTCTGTGAATGATGGAAGGATTATCATCTGATGTTCTGAAAGTATTCTGGCTCTCCTTTGAAAAGATTGCTAGCTACAGGCTCCCTTGATGTAAGAGAGTTGATAGCTTGTGTGGCATACAGGCTTGGTGTGAGGATGCTCCTCTCAATCTCATCCTATTCTGGGTCAAAGTTCTATATCCTAAAGGTAGGTTACGGCTCCCCTGAAATGTGTTCAAGAAGCTGGAATTCAAACTCCATGAGTCCTCTTCCATGGGCGAGGACAAAAGTGTCTGTTCCTTTTGCTCCTCAGCGCTTTTCAGTTTTTTATTTTGATTTCTTTGATGTGTGCATGTTAGTTTGGTCTTTATCTTTGTGAGCCCCACCATTGAGGCTTCCACTATACCTTGTGCAGGAGCGACCAACACTGATTTTAGCCCTCCACCATTGTTTTTCCAGTTAGGGGCTTGTTCTAGCTTTGTCAATTCAATTTTCGTCTTCATATTCTTCGGCAACAGGGAACCAAACTCGAATACGAGCTCCCTCTCCTTAGCTTCCCCATGGCTGACGATTGACAAGGACCATTGTACAACAACTCAACATGCTCCATATCAAAGTCGAACTAAATCCTTGCTCCCTTCTCTAGGCATCGGTGGTATAGGGCCAAGCATACACTATTACGGAGGGTGAAGAATGTGTCTTGATATTCTCCTATGAAGAACAAGGAGAACATAAGAGTGTTAACTTCAAATTTGTGATGGTTCTTGTCATTTCTTTATGTACTTAATTGTTTTGTTTTGATTTTTTTTTTTCATTTTCACTTCATTTTTCATTTAGTTCGGTGGTTCATTGTCATTATGGAGAGAAGCTCATAGAAACCAGTCTAATGAGCGTCTAATGAGCGAGAGAGGCTCTGAGAGCAAAGATTTGAATGTGCAAAAGAAACATCAAAGGAGAGACAAGACTCATTCATGTTTCTTCATTAATTTGTTTTAATTGTCCCTAGTTTACAAATGTGTCATTATTTTCTTTTTTCATATCGCGTAATAATTTTTCAAATACTGCCCACTAATTGGGGGCATGAAACTTCTTCCTTAGCAATTAACCAGCAACTAGCATCCTCTTGAGTACACCTTTTCCACAACATATGGGCCCTCCCACGTTGGTTCTAATTTCCATCCAATCTTACGTGGGCAAAAATAGATCTTCGGAGTACTAAGACAAAGTTGATGATTAAGAATTTTCTTCGATGAACCAGTTTATCTTGATCTCATATAATCTTCACTTATGCAATTTCAAATTTTGCTAAGCCTGCAAGCGTTTACCATCCAAACTGTCAAGTTCTTTGAGTCGCAATTTTGCATTTTATTCTTTAGTTAATTCGTTAGCAACTACTATTTTGTGAGAGGGATGTTGTACCTCAAGAGGAAGTACAAGTTTTGAACTGTATAACAGAGCAAACAGTGTTGGTTGTGTCAGTGTTATTTATGTAGTTAGGTAAGCCCATGAAGCTTCCGGCAGCTGCTCGTACCATAATATTGTTTAGTGAGTTAATTTCTTATTCATGGTTTCAACCAAATTCTTGTTGAAGGCTTCAACTAAACCATTAGTTTTGGGGTAATAGATCGTTGAATATCTCCAATTTAACTCGTGTCTCTAGATGAGTTGTTTATTTTTGCGTTCTTGAAGGTCATCTTGCTATCAGTGATTTTCCTTCAAGGCACTCAAAATCTATAGAGGATTTGAGTCTTGAATAACTTGAGGATTTGATTCACCTTAACTACCCTAAGCAATATTTCCTTCGCCCATTTGGAGATGTAATCTGTAGTGACTAGAATAAACTGGTGATCTTTGGAAGATGGAGTGCTTATAGGGCTCACTATGTCTGTGCCCCAACATTCAAATGAAATTTGAGTCTTGAAGAACTTGAGGATTTTCGAGTGTAGCACTTTTGGAGGTTGGTGTAAGGTCACCCCATGCACCTAACACAATTGTTGGTTTCCATAAAATCCGTCATCATCATCGGCCAATAATATCCGAGTCCTTTTATATTCATTTTCATTTTTTTGGCTCTATCTGGTGTGTACTGCAAAGGCCTAAGTAAACTTCCTTGATGATGTCTTGAGCTTCAGATTTCCTTACATACCATAGCCACATTTGGTTGAAGGACCTGTGGTAGAGGATGTTATTAAACAGAGCGTAGGAAAAGGTTCCCTGCGTGATTTGATTTGTATAGAACTATCTTTTGTAATGTCCCAGCCTACAAATGTTCAATGATCGACTATCACCAATCTCGTTCTTTTTTCCTTTTCAATAGCTACTACTATCACATCGGCACCGATCTTGTGGAGCCTCTCAATTATATTTGAGAGAGAACCTACTGCCCTTGTACTTAAATTGGAGCATGTTTCTCTTCCAGGTAGGCGAAATCCCTCCCAAGCTTTGCTTAAACGTTCACTAATGAATTCTCTTGCCTCAAAATTCAGAAAAAGTGTAACATCAGGGATTTGTTTTATTAGCTTCATTTTCTAGCAGAAGTACTGCTCCAGCCTTAGTTTTAAGGTCATGTACTTTCAAGAAACTAGATTAATGATGAGTTGAGAATCCCTGTATGTGTCAATGTCCTTGATTTCCATTTAGATTGCGAGTTCTAAGCCAGTTATGAGTGCTTTCTATTTGATTTATTATTTTTACACGAATTTGTCAAGTGGTAAGTGAATGGTAGCGTCGCTCACACTAGAGTAATGAAAACTAGCCCTATCCCCTATCATGCCGAGTACAACTGTCAGTGTGTCCTTATCTTTATAATATGATGAAGCTCCATCGAAGTATAGTTCCAAATATAAAGTGTTGGATCATTCATGCTCCAATATTTGTTCATTGGCTAGGTCATCTTTGAGAGGGGACCCTACCGGTATCGAGTGTGCTGCTAGGACGTCCACCAATATATTTCCTTTGACTGCATGTAAAATTACAAAGTTTATGTCAAATTGGTGCAGAATCATCACCCACCTATATAATCTTCTAGAGAGCGTCGGTTAAGTTATTAGGTACTGTAAAAGATTTACTCTCAAGATAAGAGTCACCTTTTGAGAGAGCATGTACTGTTTGAGATTTTGATCAGTGAAGATCAAAGCTATGCAATGCTTCTCAATTACAGGATACCTTATTTCGGTTGGAATCGAATGACGAATTAAGTAGTACAATGCATGTTTTTTACCCTCGTCACTGACTTGTGCTAATAAGGCTCTCATGGAGTCATTTAAAGCTGTAGTATAGAGGATGAGGCGCCTTCCCGAGATAGGGGTTACTACAATTGGAGGTGTAGTTAAGTATTGTTTGATTCTTTCAGAAGAATGTTGGAATTTGTCATCCTACGTGAATTTGTGGTTTGTAGCTTTACTCTACGGAGAGATTTATTAATTTTTATGCTTCAAGGAAAGGGAAATGCCCGATTGCATTTCATTCTTTTTAAGAAATTTAGAGATTATTTATCTTTACAGCTTTTTCTCTTTACTTATGATTTCTGCTTTAATGGTGTTTCTGGATTGCTATTTGTGGTTCGTGGCTTTGCTCTATGGAGAAGTCTAAGTTTTTGTTAACACAAAATGCATTACTTCATAATTTAACTACATGGATCACTGTTTTCTTTGATTATAGAACATTTGGCATGTTTTTCTTTCTCCAACTTTTATTTAAGTTATCAATGGTTATTTAATAGACATTCATATATCAGGTGTGTTTATTTTTTCTTTGAAATTCGGAGGTCTTATGAAGGGTTTGTTTTCTATCTTAGATGGGTTGCTATTTATGGTTTATGACCAATGTGTATGATCGGTTGCTATTGGTGCAACCACTCTGTATGATAGGTTGCTATTTGTTGTTTACAGCCTCTGTGTATGCCCAATGAATTAGGTTATTCTTTTTTGCTCCATATCTTGGTTGGACAGTATGTTGATTGTGATGATGTAGTAATGGTGGGGTGTTGGTGTTGCTGATTGGGTTGTAATAATGATGGTCAATGCGTGGTGGTGGTGGTAAAGGTGTGTGGTGGTGATGGTGTATTGGTGGTCTGTGTGGGGGTAGTGGTGGTGTGATGGTTGTGATGATGTGGTGTGTTGATGGTAATTATGTGATGGTAGTGGTAGTGGAAATAATTGTGTGGTGGCGTTGTGTTGGTGGTATGTGTGGTGATAGTGGTAGTGGTGGTTTGTTTGTTGTAAAGATGTGGCAAGGTGTTGATGGTAATTGTGCAGCATTGGTGGTGGTATTGATGTATTGGTGGTAGTGGCGGTGTGGTGATGGCGGTGTGTTAGTGGTATGTGTTGAGGTAGTCGTGGCATGGTCGTAATGGTGTATTGGCCGTGAAGATGTAGTGGTGTGTTGGCCGTGAAGATGTAGTGGTGTGTTGGCCGTGAAGATATAGTGGGGTGTTGATGATAATTGCGTCGTGGTGGTTGTAGTGTATTGGTTATGGTGATGTGGCTATGTGTTGATAGATTTCAAATATTTATTTTTTATTACCTTTCATGCTATGGGATTTTAATTGGTACTTTTTATTTTCATGGGATAATTTTTTATTGTCTACATCAAATTTATGTTGCTTAGTTCTTCCCATCTAGTAATCGTGATGGATAAGACAAAGGAAATTGTTCTACCTGGCGTGTGGGATAATGAGCTGAAGCTAAGATTTTGCAATCTCTAAGTTAAGGAGATGGAATTGAGAAATAGACCAACCTCTTATTTTAACAAGGATGAGAGAATAATATAAAAAAAAATTCAAGGATAATATAAGAAGATTGTGATCGCTAGGATGACCCTCTACAACTACATTCGCCGGCATCCTTCATGTTGTGACATTAATTTCAACGATCCAAAAGAAGATTAATCACAAGACCCCATCGAGGCATACGAATATCGCCTAGGTCAATCATTATCATAAGATAAATTTGATTCACATGACTCTTATACACAAGATGGGGAAGGTACTAGGGAGCTGATGGAGTTTAGAGAGCCAATTACAAGTGCAATAAGTTATGGGTGAAAGGATTTTTTACACTGCATTTTATTTATCCGTGTAACATGTTGCAAAAAGAATTTTTGTTTGTTGTAATGACACCATATGTAATGTTCATGTAGAATTTCGATTAAGTGTTAATTACTTTTTCATTCCTTGTGCATATAGTTTTTTAGATCTATGATGATATAAATGACTTCAGGATTTCTTCAAGATAACCTTTGTGGTAATATGGTGTTGTTGCACATTCGATCTCGATATTGTATCACTTAAATGCAACCAAGATACTATTCTTTTTCAGTCATAGGACTGTTGATGCTTTTTTGTATGACCTTTGTCGTGATTCTGTGATACATACAAGCTCGGTATTAAATGATTTAAAGACAACCTAGAACCCTTTTTCTCAAGGTCCACTGTATTCTTGTAGTGACAGTTTATTCGTCGGTTTATACTTTGTGCTCCGAGACCTCACAACTTCGTAAAACTTTAACTATGTATTTCTATTACTATTTTTAACTAATGTTACATCTAACTGTTTGTACTTTGTGGTTTTATACATTAAGAAAAGATGAGTTTAAGGTCTTCAGATGTCTCTAGGGTATATTAAAGCTATTGCGGATTGCAGCGTTCTTAGCTTATTTCCTGATTGGAGCATAATTACGAGAAGAAATTTTACAGTTGTTCAAGAAATAGATAATAGGATTGTGACTTCTTCAGGTGGGTGAGTTAGTTTGATGATTCGACCTTTAATAGTGATTTGGCTTGGAGTTTCATTTGAAAATAGATTATCTCGTGAAATTGTTCGTTTGCATTTCAAATTCAACATCATCATAATGTTAATTATTGTTTTAATAATTTTATTTTTAATTTTGTTTATTGTGTTACTCATTACTTAGGTGTCAATTTTTATCATGTAATATTCAAACCGAATTTCTATTTTCATTTATAAAATGTGCAAGATCACTAATTATATTATAAACAACACAATAATGCAGAGGCATAAAAATTATTTTATCATAAACAGTTGCACCACAACTAAAGAATTAAACACAGTATCCTCACAACAACTTCTACGCAGCAGCTTCCTAGCACAGTTGATGTGCATCTAACTTTTAATAAGCTACAATTATCCCAAACTGACTTATATTGGTGCATTGTGTCTCCATGGTCTTTTTTCTGTTATCGGATAATTTCACGTTAAATGTTATGTTTTTTTGGCTTTCTTATTTTGCGAGCTCAATTTAAAAATTTTTTCTTTGGAACTCTTGAATTTGTTTCGTCTATTCACATCTCTCAAATAATACTATCGTTATTTTATACCAGTAGAATACATCTTTTCATGCATAAATCTATGCTTTTGTGAAACTAGAATTTAAGAGGATGGCGGGGACTATTTAAGTTCAAAACTTTCAAACCTCTTAAATAAAATATAAAATAATTATAAATAATATTTATCAATTAAAAATATAATAAATATTTAATATTTAAAATTAAGGGGCAAATTTTTGATGTATTATAACATATTAAAATATTTAGTAGAAATTTAGGGTAACGAGCTCCTAGCCATCCCGGTTCCACTTCGGTTTATGATTCAAGGCTGTTCTAAATGTAAATATCGTATTTTGGGTGTTAGATATGTAAATACATAAGAAAGGCTTGATATGTATATAAATTTATCAAAATCTTAATATAAACGATCAAAATTTACATGGAACCGCTCTTCTACTCTTGGTGTCACAAGCAATCCTGTAAGTAATTATGTTCAAGTTGTAAATTTTGGGATCTTGTTTTTTGTACAAAACCAGCGTGATTATGATTCAATTCTTCTGCTGAAATTCTGCCAAACCCGCCCCCGATGAATCTGCATCATTCTCCCTCCCATAAAAAATCAAAATCAGATCAAAGTGAACTCCATGAATTTTTCTAGAAGGCGAATAAGGCGATAATTTTCATCAAGGAAGTTGAAACTAAAAGCTCTAATGATTTTTTTTTTCTTTTGCTAAAAAGGAAATCATCAAACATCTTAACTGGAAAAGAAATTACACCACAAAACACCATCCGTTAAAAAAAAAGGTTACAGATAAATCAAAATCATCCCCATCAACCGATAAGTGTGATAACTTTCCCTAAATTCTAACACGGAATCTGGGCAGTGAACCACTGCATAACATGTATAGGAGCCTTGATCAACTCGATCGCAATCTCAACGACAATCGTAACGCAGAGGCAGCAAGGGCATATGCAGGATAGCAACAGCCTGATAATTTTTTAAGAAATTAAATCGCCCGATCAAAATCGAAAACAACAAAATCACAGAAAACTAAAATTAATCAATGAAGACGACGAAATTTTGTGATTCGAAGGGGGAGAACGAGGAAATAGAAGACTTACCCGACGATCCATATGATAATTCCAACGAGTGAGACGATTAGGGCAAGGAGGGCGAAGGGGAGACCTAAGAGCCAGCCAAGGGGCCGGCACTCGCAATCGTCACAGCACATCACTCCACAAAAGCAATTTGATCCTTTTGTCTTTCTTCTCTCTCTCGATCTCTAAGGAGGTGTACGTTATTAAGCAGCACGCGTTTTCTCTGCCGCTGAACGGAGGAAGCTGCCTTGCGGCTCTGCAATCTTGCAATTTTTTGGATGAAGATTTGGTTGGTGGGGGTGACCACCTGCTCTGATCAGTTTTTATGGAAAAAAATAAAAAATAAAAAAAAAAAATAAAAAACAATCGTGGCAATTTACCATTTACCATCAAAATTTAATTTATTTATAAAATAGCATTTATTAATTTTAATAATTTGCTTCCCAGCATTTCAATTTAGGAATATTTACATAAACGCCACTCAATTCCTACGTATTTACATTTCTGAACTCTAAATTTTAATTTTTACATACCTTAAATCTTTTAACTCTTTGAAATTTAAATTGATGGTTTTCTTAATGTGATTTAAAGATCTTGATAGAAAATTAAGATGATAAATATGTAAATAAAAAAAATTGGACCATAGGTATAGTTATGTAAATGCCCCTTAATTTAATATTTGATGGATAAATAAATTTAGAAGCATTTACATGCAGACCACTCAATTTTTATCTATTTACATTTCTAACTCTTAGATTTTAATTTTAACAATTGTGCCATCTACTCTTTTATAACACAAAAAAAATATGTATGTAAAAAGTAACATTTAAGTATTTGAAATATAAATATATAATTCTTGAGTGAAATACATGCAAATCTTCCATGAACATATTTTGAACGATACAAACATTGACCGAATATTAAAATATAAATTCTACCTTGAAAATAATAAATTTAAACTTTGCCGTGTAATACAAAACATTATCTTATGCTCTTATTAAAATGAATTCTAAGTATAGCTAAATTAGATAAGCTGTATATATTCTAATTTTTTTTTTATTGCGAGAATAGCATAGTGAAATAATAAATATTATGGTTCTCTATGGCCCGGCACGTGCAACACTCTAGAATTAAATAAAACATTGCACCAAGTGTGCTACTTTTGGATAAATATGATAATGTTGATATTTTTTTTTTGAAATTTCACGTTAAGATAGCGTTTTGACCATTTAAATTCAACAGCCAAATTTGACTTTGTATGTAACCTAATATATATATATATATATATATATATATATATATATATATATATATATATATATATATATTGGGAAAAGAGCAACTCGTGACTCACTACGTGTTAATATAAAAATTGAGTATAAAATTTGGAAGGTGAATCGCTTAAACTAGAATGACAAAAAAATACAATTAACACACCCCTAAGGCTTGCACCTCCCACAGTACAACTCACACAAAAAAAGATGCAAGGAAAAAGAAGATTTACATGTCTACCCGAAAAATAAATAAACACCCAAAGCCTCTGTCATAGCTGTAGTGCACCAAACCAACAAAAGTCACATGCATCCAAAAGATGAGATCCGGTGTATTGACTGAAGAAAATAAAAAGGCCCCCAGCAAAGAAACAAGCAAAGTATGTCCCAACTGTAAATCAAGAGAACAGTCGGGATGAAAAATGCCTCATGATTCATCTCATAAGGATCATTCTGAGGTAGGGAAGGCCTAAGAGATCTCCATCCAGTAAAAACAAAAGGCTAGGAGATAAAAGATTAGTTATTATAGGAATTTATGAGTGCATAGCAGTCTTAGCAAGCCAATTGGCATGCTTGTTTCTTTCCATGTAATTAAATTGAAAATAAACTGTAAGAAGAGTTATGAGCTGTGTAATTTGCTGAAACCAGGTTGGTAGAAACCATGGACAAGGAGTTGTATGTGTCAAAATATTGAACAACAGCTGGAAATATGATTCCAAGATGATTTTATTTTGCTGTCCTCTATGAGCCATTTTTAGAGCCCAAAGGATAGCCAGGCTTCAGCTTCCAAGGCATCCTTAACAAAAACAGGAGATTCAAGGGAGAGAAAGCATATTCCATTCCAATCTCAGAAGACTGGAACAATACTAGCATTAGGAGAAAGATAACCGCCATCAGTATTAATTTTGATTCAACCATGTTCAGGTTTGTGCCAATAGACTAACTTTGTGCTGATAGAAGATGGAGGGTTCAGAACTTGTGTTAGCAAATTGGGAAATTTTTTCCACAAAATTAGCTTTTTGATAAAAGAGAGGCAATTGGTAGCAACTGAATTTGTTGGTTGAGGTTCCTCTTCAAATTTGATGTGGTTCCTAGCCATCCAGACAAACCATGCTACAATACAGAGAATACATTCTAATTGCTATGTAAACCAGTCTTGCTAGCAGTTAGAGAAAGACCTCCAAAAGAGTGTGATGGAGTAAATGTTAAGTTGGGATAAAAATATCTTCCATACCTCCTGTATAAAGGTACAACTAAAAAACAGATGAGACAGTGTCTCTTCATCACATTCACAGAAAGTGCAGCAGGATAGCCCCCTAATTCCTTTAAGCTTAAGTATGGCATCAGTAGGAAGAATATGGTGGGAGATTCTCCAACAAAAGGAGGACATAGAGGGTGACAAAAAAGTTGTTCCAAATCCTCTTTTTCCACTGGAGCTGAGGGCCCTGATCAAATAATGATTAAATGCATGATGTAGTAATCTGAATAGCAGCTTTCTTGATGATGAGAGTGTCTTTCCTGTGGGAAATAATTTGGATTTGTAGAATTTTTTGGACTTGCTGATTGCCAAATAGGGTAGTTAGAAATTGTGTATTCCACTGCCCACCCTGCCAGCAATTCTGCACCTTAAGAGGTAAATGGTTGTTAAGTTGCAGATGAAGTAATAGTTTGCCAATGCCACTCCAGTTATCAAGCCACAGATTAAGATCATTTTCCCCCAAATGCCAGATGAAAAGCTCTTTAGCTTTATCCTTGACTTTGAGCATATTAGACCAGAACTTGGAATCTTTATTCTTCCTAATAGCCAGGGTAGGGTGGAAATTTCTACAATATTTCCTTTTTAAGAAAAAATGCCCACAAAGAAGTTTGAGCTCTGAAGTTAATCCACAGCTTGCAGAAGTTAATATGTTTCAACTGACAAAAAGTTTTAAAGCCTAGGCCACCATTTGCATAAGGCTTACAAACCTTGTTCCAACTAGTCCAGTGCAGTTGTTGTCTTGATCCTGACCATATAAATCTATTAAAGATCCTTTCTAGCAAAAGTTGAGTTCCTTTTTTCATAGTGACCATTCGTAGTATATAGGAGGGGAATGTTGCAAGCACACATTTGAGCAAGGTAAGTCTACCTCCATTAGAAAGAAATGAAGTGGTACAGCAAGTGAGCTGTTTATGGATTTTGGTGATTACCACATCAAATTGGATTTGTTTAGATCTGACTGTGATTAATGGAACCCTAAGATACTTTAAAGGGCCCTTGTGCAGGTTGAAACCAGTATGTTGAACAATCCAATGTCCAATTGGAGGCCTAACCCATTTGCTGATTAGAATGACACATTTCTGAAGGTTGGGATTCATCCCAGAGCAATTCATGAAGGTGTGAATAGTATTGAGGACAAATTTGACAGAAAGTTTGGTAGCCTTAAGGAAAATGATCATATAATCGGCATAAGCTAAATGACTAATAGCAATATCTGATTTATGATTGAAATGAGTGTGAGGGGTACCTTGTGACAAATCATTGACCATTCTAGATAAGTAATCAAAAATTAGGATAAAAATGGTTGGTGATAATGGATCATCTTGTTTAATACCCAAGGTAAAATGAAAGAACCCATGAGTTTCCCCATTGACAAGAATAGAATTATTATTATATGTAATCCATCACAACACAAACTGAGTGAAATTATCATTAAAGCCCCTAACACTTAACACTTCCTAAATGAAACCCCAGTGAATAGTGTCATAAGCTTCTTGTATATCCATCTTGAAAATAACATTCCCCTCTCTACATTTCCTGTCAAGGTCTAGAAGTAATTCTTGAGTAAGAAGAACATTATCTACAATACTTCTACTCTGTATAATTGTAGTTTGATTGAGGCTAATGAGATGATCAAGGTGGGGCTGAATTCTGAGAACCATAATCTTACTGATGAACTTGGACACCACATTAGTTAGACTGATTGGTCTTAACTGATCCCAAGCTGTGCAGTTGCTGCTGTGAAATAGTTGTGAGGCTTGCCACCTCTGTAGAAATCTTGTACTACACTGATAACATCAGATTTAATGATATGCCATGCCTTCTTATAGAAATCAGCTGAGAAACCATCAGGGCCAGCTACTTTAGTACCATATATGAAATCAAAAGCTACTTTGATCTCTCCTTCAGATGGAATGTTAGTAAGATGCAGATTATTGGTGTAAGTATTGATATGAAGGAAGTAGTTTGGATTAACAGGCTTTCTTACAAAGGGATGTTGGGTGAGCCTTTTTTGGAAATGTTGCACAACACTATCAACAATATCCTAAAAATTTCTTAACCAAATCCTTTCCTCGTCTTTAATTTGATGAATTTTATTGCACCTCCTTCTATAATTAATACAGGCATGGTAATACTTTGTATTTCTATCTCCCTCATAAAATTTGGTTTCCTCGGCCTTTTGAAGGAGCATCTGTTCTTGTAATTTGATAGCAGTGAGGCATTCCTCATCAGCAGTAAACAACTCATTATCAGAAATACTATCATTAGTAACTTGTTGTTTAAGTTCAACGACTTTATCTTCAACAATCTTAACATTGGTGTTAAGGTTACCAAAAGCATTCCAACCTCATGTTTTAAGATGAGAACCTAGTTTCTTTTGAAGGATCCAAATTTTAATCCAAGGGTTAGTGGAGATTTAGGATTGCCAAGTATGTTGCACTTGATCAAAACAATCTAGATGGGAAGCCCACACATTTAGATATCTAAAAGGAGTCTTTGTCTTGGTAGGAGAACCCCTTATAGAAATCATTAAGATTCTATGATCTGAACCAGTTATAAAAAGGTGAAAAATAGTGGTATGCAAAAATTCAATTAACCATTGTCTGTTTACAAGTATTATGTCCAGCCTCTCCCATAATTTCCCCATTTTCCAAGTAAACTTTTGCCTAAAGAAACCCAGATTATGAAGGCCAGCCAATTTAGCCCAATTTAACCAAAAGCCCCAATTTGACCCATTTAACCAAAAGTGTCTAAATTAAACCCAATGTCTACCCAACTGACTCCAATCTTGCCCAACTTCAATTCTAAACTTTAATTAAACATCTCCAATACCAATCTAAAACAAATCAAAGCCAAATTGACCCACATTTGAGTTCAATTTCCCTTAAAACTCAAAATCCCCAAATTTTCTTAAGTCACCCAAATCCTCCAAATTGACCTAATGTCAAGAAATTTCCCCCAATTTCAATTCTAAAACCTTCATAACACTCCCCTAAATTGAATTGAATCATCAATTGCTCCCAATTTGAGCCTAAGTCTCATTCAAATCCACTTGAACCAACTTTACCCAATTTTAACCCAAGTTCAACACTTGCCCAAAATCTACCAAATTGATTGTCCTACTCCAAAAATTTCCTCCCAATTGATATTGGGAACTATTCATGACATCCCAATAGATCATTTGGAACCTTCAATTGGCCTTGGACCCAACCCTAACCCAATCAAAATCCAACTTAAACCAACTTGCCCAAATTGACCAAAATCCCAAAATCCACCAAGTTGAACCCTTAAATGAACTCAAAACCACTCAAAGTCTTCATGAAAATCATCTACACAATGTTTCTCAAGATACTTGAGCTCCATTCAAGCTCAAACCCAAGTTAGCCCAATTTGAACCCAAGGTGACCCACATGATCCCATGACCCAATCTAACCAAATTGAACCAAATGTGACCAAGCCAACCCCTCCACAGCCACTAAGTTGACCATAGGGGCTGGGTTAAACCCACCTAGCCCACCATAGTGGAGCCATGGACCAAAGGTCCCCCAAATTATGGGATCTCATCCCTTAAATGGTTAAATCCAAGAGATGTTTTCCATAATGCCTTAACCATTAAAACCCATTGCACTCATGGCCTGCCCACTAGTGCACCTGACCCACTGTCCACCTCCCTTAGCCTAGACAGTTGAACTAGTGGCCAAAAAATGTTAAAACTGAGAGCCACCTCCTCCTTGGCCAAACCAAATTCAACCCCATGGCCAGCTCAGTCCAAAATTACCACCAGAGCTCTTTTTCTCTCCACCTAAGCAGCACTTTGCACCCAAAGCTAGGCCTTGAGCTCCATCAGGTAGCCATGGCTATAAAATCACCCCTCATGGCAAAAATCTAGGTGCTGAAATTTTCTTAAAGAAATTCTTCCAAAATATCACTAGAGCCTCTCCAGTTCTCCCTAAGATCATTCCAGCCATTTTCTCCCTTTGTTCTCCACTGCCTGAGCTCAATTTCAGAGCTCAAATTTGGCTAGAAACCAAGACACTTCCCAATACACCTCCACACAACACCAAATCTCAATTAACTGCACCCATACTTTCACAGTAGTGAGAGAATAAGATCCCACAGCAAAGCTCAATCACAAAAGGCCTCTGCACCAAACTTCCATCAAAGCTCGAAATCAACCTTAGTTACTTTCATACCTAGGCAATTCACCAGGGCAAGAGGCTTCATCCCTGAGTTCCTGAGACTCCAAAGAAGGTGTAGAGTGTCTCTGATTGAAGATTCACTTCTTAGAGCCAAGGTATTGCCTTCTTCTTCTTCCTGAGCTTCTCTGGATTCTCCATGTAATTAGGGTTAATTTAAAATGTGATTACCCATATGGATATGTGTATGGCTTATTTTTTTAGGTTGTGTGTTTTATTTTGAAAAAGGGGTCGCCTAACAGAAATTGTCGGCGAATTTTAGATTTTAAATTTGATTTGAATATATATATATAATTTAGAAAGTAGCATTTGATTTTGAAAATAATTTTAAGTTTGAAAATTTTAAGATATGAAATCAAACTTACTTCACATCCCAAATAGTTTATATAAACGAGCACCGCACCACAAACCATGTATCTATCCCGAAGAATAGACACACTGCTTGATAATGGGGCTCAATTAAATAAACTAAAAGATTTGTGATATCTGTTTGGTCTGCGAACCAATTTTATAAGCCGACAAATTCCACTGTTTAATATGAAAGCATTAAACGGGGTTTATATTACTCAGGTTCTTTAAAATTCCCTATAAGGGCAAGCCCTTATAGTTAATTACATCTTAAGTGACGGGAATCACCTAAGAAAACTCTCGATAATAATCGGTAGTTACGCTCTCGAGAATTTCAAAGTTTAAGTTTTCAAGGGATTGAATTTTGGAATTTGATAGGGAATGGGTCAAATTTGGAAGATTTTATTTTGGGAATTCAAAGGAAGAAACGTAGGAGAAATCACAGATTCGAAGCGAACTTCGGTAATTTCCCGACTATCCTATTGTTTGGCTTTAATTTAGAAAGGTCCTAGTATTCATTTAATATTTCAATCTTTCCAATTTTAATTAATTAGGACTTATATTTGTATGATAAAATCATACAAATAGCCTTGAAGATATGAGGGTTTATGTCGTACTAAACGACTACCTCGGAATCTAAGACCGGTTAGGGCTTAATTTCATGACATGATCATCAAATCAACAAAGGTTGAGGATTTATGTTGCACTGAGGCAAACTACCTCGAAATCCTATGACATGGTTGTTTAATTCTAAGAAAGTTTTGCTGATGTAGACTCGAGTTTCTTCGATGACGATGGCCGTCTTGCCCACCATGCTCCGAGCTCCTTGTTGTTGCGGAGGTTTAGTTATAGAAGTCATAAATCGGGGAGATGAGAGAAGTGTTTTGGTTTATAGAAAATCTTAATTTCCAAGTATTTTTTATGTTTTATTTAAAACAAATCTTAAAGTTGATTATAACAACACCGGTTAAGATCCCGCGGTTCCATCCTTCGGCATCGTTATTTTTATCGGATTCACTTAGTCCGGATGAATTTGCTAAACTCGATTGAATGAGTTCCACACTTTCATTTAGACAGTGGGAAATCCAGTTAGCAACACGTAGGTTACATCATCCGAGGTATTCTCGATCATCCGACGGGACGTTTTAATTTAGTTGTAATTGCGGTTTTGTGTTATGTTTGTGATTAAATTTTGAGTTGTTTTATATTTTGAAATGTTGTGGTGGTGAATTTTATCTTGCAATGACTTTTAATTTAGTTTTGGTTTCGGTTTTAGGGACTATCCTAAAGGTGTGGGTTTTCGTGCAACGATTGTTTATCATGCGAAAAGTAAGTGCGATGCGATTAAATAAATTGCGATAAAGTAAATTGCGATAAAATAAAAGCGTACACGGAGGGTCTTCCCGTCATCCCAAGTTGCACTTAAAACACAATTAGAATATTTAAGCGAGTTCCTAGGTAAAGTTAAGGGAAGGGTTATGGTTTTCACCAAATTCTAATCACATGGTGAGTCATTTCTATGACGTCTAGGTTCTTGTGTTTTGGTTTGAGGACGATTTTCTTCATCGAAGAACAATTAAATTCGATTGTTCTTATAAGTATCCTATCATATTGAGGAAGTGCTTAAGAAGAATCTTAAACATCTTTTCAATACTGTAGGATTGTTTTAAGTCCAAATTAATTTAATTAATCGAGTGAAGTAATCGTCAGAGGTTTAGTTAAGTTTTGTTGTTATCTTGCTCGAGTGAACTAGGACATTTGAATATCCTATAGGTGAAGTAACATTTCATTTAACGTTACATTTAGGAGTTATGACAACCAAAGCTTTCGAGAGGCAAATTGGTGTTGAATGGTTTATGATTTAATCTCGGTTAACGGGTTTAAATTTGGAATAGTGTTCAAGTTGCTTTACTTTTAATTTCTTTATGT
Source organism: Papilionanthe hookeriana x Papilionanthe teres (assembly GCA_022702705.1). Taxonomy (NCBI): domain Eukaryota; kingdom Viridiplantae; phylum Streptophyta; class Magnoliopsida; order Asparagales; family Orchidaceae; genus Papilionanthe; species Papilionanthe hookeriana x Papilionanthe teres. Next base: position 115,763,217 of record CM040431.1, read on the forward strand.
CTTAGGTAATGTTATTTAATTCAATTTAATTTAACTTTAATTTAATTTAATTTGGTTTAGTTTTAACTTTAATTTAATTTATTTAATTTAAATTGATTTTAATTTTAACTGGATTTTATTATTATTTTTTTTATTTTAATTTAATTTAATTTAATTTAATATGATTTAATTCAATTTAATTTAATTTAATTTAATTTAATTTAATTATTTTTTGAATTTAATTTTATTTAATTAATTTAATTTAACTTTAATTAAATTTAATTTAATTTAATTTGTTTGATTTAATTTAATTTAAATTAATTTAATTTGTTTTATTTAATTTAATCTTTAATTTAATTTTATTTTTAATTTTAATTTAATTGAAAATTTAAAAAGAGTTTAATAATTTAACTTTTAACTTAATTTTGATGATTAGAGTCCATTAATATTTTAAAACTTAGATTTGAATTATCATTTTAATTGGAGATTAAATATTATTGAGATGATTAATTTAGGGATTTTTAAATTAAAGAACAAATCTCTTCCTAATAATATCCCTATTTAATAATTCCAACTTTGTTATTCTTCCAAATTTAATCAATGATTTAATTATGGTTTATTTTAATTATTTTTTAAATTGTTTAATAGGTTTCTATCCCTTAATTATTTAAATTTCAATCATCCAAATCAGATTAAGATCAAATATTTTACTTTTTAAATTTATTAAACCTAAAGTTTTAATTAAGGGTTAAAATTTTAATTACCATTTTGCCCTTCAAGCTTAATAATTTCATAACTCACTAAATTAAGCTTAAATGAACTTGAAATTTTTATGTGACTTCACTCATATGTCAATAAGGACATGAGAGGAGAAAATGTGATTTTTCTGTATTTAATTTATTTATGTAATTATTTTTGGTAGAAAATAGGGATTTCCAAGGAAAATTTAATAATATGACCAAGGAAAATTTTCTATCCTTAAGAAAATTATGGGACATTCCTAATGACTAGAGGACCACTTGGACCAATTTTGGTGATTTTTTGAATTCTATTATTTTTATTATAATTATTTTAAATTTTGGGGTATTAATTAATTTAAAAATAAAATAAAGGTTGAAAAATGAATTTTATATTTTTTAAAAATCTCTCTGATATCAAGGAAATCAGAGAATCAATTTTTATAATTTTTTGATTTTTCTTTGATTTATTAGAATTATTTTAGTGGAAATGCTAAAAATATACATTTTTTTTAATTTTAAAATTACCTTAGGGCTTTAAAATTTAATATCTCATTAAATAGACCTAAGAAAAATATGGGGTTTGTTCCTAAGTGCTTAAAATTCAAAATGTGACATTTTGGTGAATTTTATTATTTTTGTGATTTTTATTATTTTTTAATTATTAAAATATTAAAATAATACCAAAAAATCAACTTTTTTAGAAAATTGAAATTTTAATTTTCTTAAATTCCCAAAACTAATTTGGTGAATTTTTGAAAAGCATTTTGAAAGTTATGAATTTTTAAAGTTCAAATTGACTAAATGACTTAATCAACCCATTTAGTAGGGCTAACCAAGTCCAATTGACCTCAAATTTTTATTGTGAGCTCCTCTAATCCTAAAGTTCAATGGAGAATTGATTTCAAGTCAATTTGATGTATGGTTAACTCTAATTAATTAGGGATCTATTTTGGGTGTTTAAGCCAATTAGGGTTATTTTAAATGAATTAATTCAAAACCTATTTTTCCTAGGGTCCTCTGGTCATAAGAGACATCACCAAATTTTCCTAGAATTTATTTCAAAACATGCTAATTATTAGATTTAAAATACTCAAAATAGCAACATGAATTTGAAAAATCAATAACTTCCCGTAGGGATGGCCTCTGACTTTGGAAAATTCAGGGAATGTTCCCAAATTCAGAGGCTTCAAAAGCCCTATGGTCTCATGCCATGGTGAATTTCATATATGCATGGAGAATTAAAACAATGTAGAGGGTAAATAAATCATTAAAAATAAAATACTTGATGAAATTAAATGATTTCTTTTCCACATTATTCTCCTCTGTTCACTGAGCAAGAGGGTATTTTTATTTTATTTTTCTGATTTTCCTACACAAAGTTATGGATTTTTGAGGTTTAGGGAATTAAATAAATCATAAAATACCCTAATTTTCTATTTATCCACGCGGCGCCGCGTCAACCTCGGCAGCTCCGAACGGACACGCGTCGCCTTCTGATTCGACACCGCCATCCGACTCAGCGCTCTGGGGGCCCGATGTATCATTCCGTCTCCTCATCCGGCGCGATCCTGGTCGTCCATTCGCGCGTGTATTAAATGAACGGCATCCGTTCATCGTCCTAAGCCTCCTAGCCCGAGAACCGTCCGTCTTCTAGGCCTAAGATCTCACTCGATACTTGACCAAATTGAACGTTCTTATGCTCTATGGATTCGTCTTGAGAAGACGAACACATCCATACGGTTGATGTGGCATTAAATTGACTCAATAAAAATGGAGAATGTTCGAAGCTCGGGAAGAAAAGTGAGGCTCATACCTTTGCTCGGAGAAGTGTGGCTTCGATCCGAGGGTTCTATCACCTTCGATTGCGATCCCGACGAAGCTCCGGATGAAGTCTCTTGGTCCGGTGAATTGCCTAGCTATGAAAGTGACCACAGCCGATCACAAAGCTTGGAGAGTCGGAGCAAGCCAGGTGGCTCTGGAAATGGGGCTTTCGAGTGGGAAACTTCTCCTCTTGGTCCGGTGAAGGTGTAGGACCAGTCGATTTGAGGATTGGCTCACCGTAGCAAAGTGTCCTGGTTTTGGGTGGAATTTCGGTTGAGAAATCGGATTACGTCGAGTGGGGATTGAGGGCAAATTGACACCGGGGATCAAGCTCGCTCTAAGTATGGAGTAGGGTTGGGAACAATTTTGGCACGAGTTTCGGCAAGGTTTGTGCAACTCTCTTCTCATGGCCGTGAGGGGGTCGGGTTTAAATAGAGGTGGCTGGAGAGCCTCACTGGGATGACCGAGGGTTGGGATCAGTGCTCTGCAGGCATGGGAAGAACAACCATGGTGGCCATTGGGCATGGGGCGGCTCGGCGAGGTGGAATTCCAAAGTTTGGCTCCTCCCGAGGTCTCGACCATGGTGTTTTCCGGTGACCAGGGCGGCTGGCCGGCAGGCATGGGTCACCCTCGAGTCCAGTGGGTCGTGGCTGGAGGTTTGTGCGATCGATTGGCCATGGACATGTGTAAAGGGTTTGAATCAAAGTGGAATGGGAAAGGGCTAGTTTTGGGTGTAAATGGGTCAACCCTTGGTTTTGGGTTAAGTCCACCTTCCAAGACCAATTTGGGCTGAAGGGAAAGTG
>CM040431.1:115767059-115796832 GCA_022702705.1 Papilionanthe hookeriana x Papilionanthe teres
AATTTCTCCATAATCACATTTCTAAAATGACTTCCCCCATCGGTTATGATTACTCTTGGTATTCCAAATCTGCAAAATATATTCTTTATTAAAAACTTTGCAACACTTTGAACATCACATTGAGAGAAAGCAACAACTTCAATTCATTTGGATACATAGTCTACTGCTATGAAAATATAAATTTTTCTGAAAGATGGTGTAAATGATCCCATGAAATCTAATCCCCAAATATTAAATAATTCAACTTCCAACATATAATTGAGGGGCATCTCATTTCTTCTAGAAATATTGCCTACACGCCGACATCGATCACAATTTTTAATATATGCATTAACATCTTTAAAAATTATAGGCCAATAAAATCGAGAATGTAAAATTCTTTAAGCAGATCTATCAAATCCAAAATGTCCCCCATAATTAGGATTATGACATTTTTGAATAATTTCATAAGTTTCTTCTGAAGGCACACATCTTCGAATGATCAGATCCTTTCCTTGTTTATATAAAAATGGGTCATCCCAAAAGTAAGTTTTAGCAGCGAGATAAAAATTTCTTCCTCTTCAGTATGTCGAACCATATGGTCGAAATATCACTTGTGATAAAGTTTACTGATGTCGGCATACTACGGAATACGCCACACATTAATAGTGAACAATTTTTCATTAGAAAAATGTTCATTAATTTCTTCAGTATCACTAAGAGATTTTTTAGTTTTAAGCCTGGACGGATGATTAGCAATTGAATTATCAGCACCCTTCCTATCTACTATCTCAAAATTAAATTCTTGCAGAAGAAGAATCCATCTTATCAATCTCAGTTTTGCATCTTTCTTCTTCATTAAATATTTGATAGCAGGATGATCAGTATGAACCACACATTTAGTTCCAATTAAATATGATCGAAATTTATTAAATGCAAATACTATAGCTAATAAATCTTTCTCAGTAGTGGTATAGTTAATTTGAGCTTCGTTAAGAGTTTTACTAGCATAGTAAATTACTTTGAAAATTTTATCATATTTCTAACCCAAAACAACACCAATCGTATAATCACTAGCATCACACATTAATTCAAAATGTTTTTCCCAATTTGGTGAAATTATAATAGGTGTAGTGATTAATTTTTCTTTTAATGTTTCAAAAGCTTTTATGCATTCATCATCAAAATAAAAAATTACTTCCTTTTCCAATAAACGGCATAAAGGTTTTGAAATTTTTAAAAATTATTTAATATAACGCCTATAGAATCCAATATGTCCCAGAAAACTTCTAATTCCCTTTACATTAGTTGGACAAGGTAAATTAGAGATAACTTGAATTTTTACAGGATCTACCTCTAAACCTTTTTTTGATATTTGATGTCTTAATACAATTCCTCCTGCTACCATAAATTGGCATTTTTCCCAATTAAGGACCAAATTAGTTTCTTTACAGCGTTTTAGAACTTTAGATAAATGTTCTAATATGATTCAAATGAACTTTCAAATACTGAAAAGTCATCCATAAAAACTTCAATCCCTTTTTCAATTTAATCACAGAAAATAGCCAACATACATCTCTAAAATGTAGCAGGGGCATTACATAAACCAAAAAGTTTTCTTCTAAAAGCAAACGTACCATAAGGACTGGTAAACATTGTTTTCTCTTTATTTTCAAGAGCAATTTAAATTTCATGGTACCCATTATATCCATCCAGAAAACAAAAGTATTTATGCCCAGCCAGTCTATCCAACATTTGATCCAGAAATGGGAGTGAAAAATGATATTTTCTTGTAGCAAGATTTAATTTTCTATAATGAATGCATATTCACCACCCTGTAACTTGTCTTGTTGGTATAATCTCATTCTTCTCATTAACAGTCACCGTTACTCCTCCTTTCTTAGGAACACAGTAACTAGGACTAACCCATGCACTATCTAAAATAGGATAGATAATCCCAACGGACAACCACTTTAAAATTTCTTTCTTAACAACATCTTTCATGATAGGATTAAATCTCCTTTGAGGCTCAGCCCGAGGTTTGTAGTTATCTTCTATAAAGATTCTATGCATTCAAATTGAAGGACTGATATCAGCTATCGTCCATCCAAAAGCTTTATTATACTTCTTCAAAACTTCAAACAAACTCTCTTCTTCTTTTTTAGTTAATTGAGAGAAAATTATTATTAGTGAAAGTTGAGGACTTACCTAAAAAATATACTTGAAATAATCGGGAAGCATCTTTAACTCGAGTTCGAAGGTTTTCAATTGATGGACCAAAAGATTCGTCTTTTTCAGTCATTTCCAACTGTTCAAAATTTTCATGAACATAATTTAGATCTTCCTCATGAAAATCTTTAGAATGATGTAACTCCTCTTCTTGCTCATGTTCCAATTCTTCTCTTTCAGATTTCTCTTCATAAGTTGATTTGAAATGACATTCACTCAAATATATGATAACATCCATCTATAACATTCATCATCTTTACCTCTTGCGAGGATATTTCATTGATTTTGAAATGTTGAATGTAACGATCGATCATTAACTCTCATCATTAATTCCCTTTTACACATCTATGATTGCTGCTGTTGTGACTAAGAAAGGTCCTCCCAAAATTATGGGTATCTCTTTATCTTCATCCATATCTAGCACACTGAACTTAACAGGAAAGATAAATTGATCTATTTTTAGCAAAACATATTCTATTACTTCTTTAGGATATGTGATCGAACGATCTACTAATTACAGAGTTACAGTAGTTGAAGTTATTTCTCCTAATCCCAGTCTTTTAAATATTGATAGAAGCATAAGGTTCATGCTTGCACCCAAGTCACATAAAGCTTTTCCATAAAATCTTTCTCCGATTGCACATGAAATTGTGAAACTACCAGGATCTTTAAGCTTTTCGGGAAGCTTCTTCGAATTATTGCTTTGCACTCCTCACTAAGTGCAAGCTGTCTCATTATCTTCGAACTTCCTTTTTACGTTGAGTATATCCTTCATAAATTTCACATAGGTTGACATCTGTTCTAAAGCTTCAACAAATGGAATGTTGATTGTAAGCTTCTTAAATATCTCCAAGAACTTTGAAAATTGCTTATCCAACTTTTGTTGTCGATGACTTTAAGGAAATGGAGGTGGTGGTTTTCCAAATTTTCCTTAAGTGGAGAAATAGGTCTTTCCAAACCTTTCGGAGCGTCCTCTTTTGGTTCTTTAATCTCTTCTTTCTTTACTTCAATTTCTTTTTGAACTTTATCTTCCAACTCTCTTCCACTTCTCAATTGAATTACTTTTACATTCTCTTTATTTTTATCTCTTGGATTTACTTCAATAGTACTAGGAAGAATACCTTGAGATCTATTACTTAATGAATTGGCAATTTATCCCAATTGATTTTCAATATTTTTAATTATTGCTTCTTGAATTTGTAATTGATTTCCCATTTATAACACCACTTCTTAAATAGACAACTTCTTCTCCTTAAATTGTGAAGCATTGTTAAAACCTGGAGGATAGGTTGGTCTATAATTATTATTCCCTTCGTTGTTCCAGTTTCCCAATGGGTTTACTTGATTGTTCCCCCATTGTTGATTACTACCACCTTGATTATTGGTATTCCAGTTAAATTTTGGATGGTTCTTCCAACCTGGGTTATAATAATTAGAAAAAGGGTTATTAGGCTTATTTATAGCACTCAAAGTTTCTGGTGAAGTATGAGAATCAACCATTTGACCTAATGAATTTTCTTCAATCATGACAATTGGTGAGGAAAATTCATCCCAATTCAGTCTATCTCCTTGAAATTGCGAGCAACTTCATTTGCTAACATCGCAAAAGCATCTTTTTCATGAATATTGGCTACATTTTTAGGATTTAACCTTTTCAGAAGGCCATTGAAAATTATTAGTAGACATTTCTTCAATCAAAGCATAAGCATCAGTAAACTGTTTAGACATCAGTGATCCTCCTGCAGCAGCATCGATAATAGATCTAAGAGATCCAACTAATGTATTATAAAATGTTTGAATTATTAACCAATCTGGTATTGAATGATGTGGACATTTTACGAGGAGATCTTTAAATCGTTCCCGTACCTCATATAGATTCACCTTGAAGCTGACAAAAAGATGTGATATCATTTCTAAGCTTCGCGATCTTTGATGGTGGAAAATATTTAGCGAAGGAATTTTTGTCCTAAATCACTCCAAGTTCGATAGATCCAGGTGCTAACGAATTTAACCTTATCTTAGCTTTATCCCTTAGTGAGAAAGGAAAAGTCTAAGTCTAATAGCGTCATCCGAAACACCATCATATTTAAAAGTAGCACACGACTCTAGAAAGTTGGCAAGATGTAAATTAAGATCTTCAGTTGGTGCTCCTCTAAACTAATTATTAGACACTATTTGGATAATAACAGGTTCAAGCTCAAAGGAATTAGCAGCTACAACAAGGTGTTGAATACTACCATAAAGTTCATCCACTGTAGGGTTAGCATATTCTTTTAAAGGTCTAAATTCTTGATGGATGTCAACATTTTGATTTTGATGATTTTCCATTTCTCGAATGTTTTTATCTTTTTCAAAATTTTTAATTTTTTTGATTTTTCTGATTGTTATTTCCAATTCAGAATCGTAAGGCACAAGTCCCTCAGACCCTAAACTACGCGTACAACGATAAATAAAATAAAATCAAACACACTAACAAAAATAAAGAAAAGTAAAAAATTTTAAATCTTTCTTAATTTTCTTTAAATGAAAATTTAATTAATATCCCCAGCAACGGCGGCAAAAAATTGATCCCCGAATAATTATGCTTACGATTTAGATAGGAAATTTATGATTTATAATATGAGATACTACGCAAGTATACATATCATTTATCAATTAATATAGGACTTTCTAATTAAGCCCTGAGATATCGAACCCATAGGAAAATGTCTAAAGCTTCAAAGAAATAGGAAAAATAACTTTTTACTTTTTCAATTGATTTTTGTAAGTATGTTTTAAGGTACAAAATTTGAAAAGTTACTTTTGATATATTTAATAAAAAAGTTAAACGGTAAATTAAAATTATCGATACTCTACAACACGATATAAAAGCTATAAGAATCAAATATCTTTTTCCTTCTTGATAAATCGGTAATAATTATGGATATTTATGTTGTGGAAGTATTTAAATGTATTGTGCTAAATAGGAGCAATTATATTCTTTACCCTTACTTAGTTACATAAAGAAATTGGTTAATTTGAAATTTTGTAGATGGGTTAGGCGAGGGAAGATACCGGCTCTCGCTCCGAGAGTTCCTCTATTCTCTCCACTGAGGGCTAACATATCATAACAAAATTTAAAATAACAAACCAAATTAGGTGGCTTTAGCTCTGTCACTCTAAAGTCCTCAATTTTACTCCGATAAAACATATCTCCCCTATATATTTGCATTCAATCATATGGACTACAATTCTTACCCATATAATTGCATGTGACTCTTTCCAATTGTTGATTAAGACAATACCACATTGGATCTTACATAATCTCACAATAAATTTTAACATCTTAATTGGCCACATCAAGAAGTAAATTAAGTATAAGGAATTGAATTATCACAATTTCTTCCAGCATTAAACACTTATACTTTCCACAACATACTTTCATAATTTAATTATTTCATCATCTAAGAAAGAAAAAGATTAAGTAAACTACTCAGATTTCATGACGAAAACATAAGCACAACTTGATTTGAAAGCATAAACCATAATGAAAACACATCTAATCTTACTTAAAAACAAAGTGTAAAAACAAAGATAAATACTCATCGAAATTCCTCTTCACAAGACTCCAGAAGTTCTACAAAATTTTGCTTTCCACAATACAACTTTATAGAGGTTGGCGCCCAACTTTGATGACTCAAATACGAACTTTAGACTTCAATAAAACCTAGATAAAAGGATGAAAGAAAATTGGTGAGAAGAAGGCTTCACACCAACCCCTTTTCCTTTCTTACTCTTTACTCTCTAACAACTATAGAACTATACTGCACTAATTTCACACACTCTCCAAACTTCTAAATGACTATGAAACTGCCTAAAAATAAAACTCTTCTTTGCAAATTATGAGGCTTCATTTTAATAATTTTCCAAAAGGTGCCTTGGTGTCTCTTTAAATCATGTCCGGATTGATGTATCCATCGAAAAGATGCATCCTTCAATCACATTGCTGACCGTTAAGGAAGTTCCACCAAAAGTTGCTTCAAACACTCCTTGAGAATGACGCCAAATTTGATTAAAATTTGATTTTTAACTAATGACGCTTAAGCACGGCACTTTGGCGCTTAGGCGTCAAAGTGCAATTTCTCGAACTTCATAATTTTGCTTCAAATTTGATTTTTTTGTTTCTTTCATCATAATTAATCATTTTCATTATATCGCGAAAGAAAAGCATGAAATATCTTGCATTAAAGTGTGAATATCATCAAAAATAGGTATAAAAATGTGCGTAAAAACACTTATATATTTTAGGTGTATCGAGACAGCCATTTAGATCTCTTAGATCTTTTGAACGAGGTATAGTGAGGCGACCAGTCAAAGATTCTAAATACCGAGAGACTTACCTTGAGCACTTAGCCAGTTCAATCATAAAAAAATACTATTACAAATTATAACCATTTTAGATGCATAAGTGCAAGTGATGAATACCATATTTAAAAAATACATTATAAAATTATTGATTTTTAATTATATATTGGATCATCAAGTTGAATATTGATAATTCAAAATTGATGATATCTGCCAACTAATAAAAAAAAAGTTATCACTAAAACTTCATTGATAGAAAGAAAGCTATATTTAAAAATTCAATTAGAACATTTTAAAATTAAGGTCGATCAAAGTTAAGTTTTTTAAAAGCTCTTATAACTTTATCAAATATTGGCTAAAATAAAAAATCATTCAAATATTCTCGTAATAACTAAGACATATGGCATAAAATAAAAGGCGGTTCGCTTATGAGTTAAATAGTAATATATATTGAAAAAAATATTGTAATGAATTTTCAATGTAAAACAAATATTTGATAATTTTGATGGAATGAAAGTTCACTGAAAATAATTTTCAATAAATAATTATGATAGCAAGATCGAAAGATGTAAATTTTGTTTTATAAGTTAAGCTTCACTATTTTTTTTTATTTAGTTTTATTTTAGAAAAATAAATTTTAATTAAAATATGATTTTATTCCTCATCTCCTGACCGTTAATCCAGCCAACGAGTAGCTGTGATGCACCCCCGATCACCAGCCGGCCGTCCTTGTTGAACTGATCACCCACCTTTCTTCTACCGTTCAGCTATAGCAAACCACCATCAGTCAAAGGATATAAATACCCTCACTTTATAGAACACGTTACCGCCAGTATGAGCCTAATCCCGTCATTTCAGAACTTGTTCGACTGGCTGTTACATTCGCAGCCTTTAATTAAGCACCGCTGACGTGTCAGGATGATGAAGAACTGTCGCCGTGGTGTAAGATTTACAGAAAATAGGCGTACGTTTATCAGTTGCTTTTTCTAGTCCTGGCCCTCCTGGGAATGGAGGAAAATAGAAGTCGAGGTAGAGTGCCTTCGAAGCAAAAATCAATTGGAAATGGTGGGGAGCAACTTTCTCTGATTCCTCCCCGGCTCCCTACTTCGATCATTTTGTCTCCTCGCTGAAACTAAAACTAAAACTCTTTCGCAATTCTCATTCTCGATCTCCTGCTTATCACAAAACCCTAGATCTCATTGGCCATGCCGGGACTCGTCTCCCCCCCGGACGTGGCGGCGCTCCGGATCACGGTGCCGGATCGTGTCAGCACCCGAAATAGAGAAAATGGGGATGATCCCGACCTCCGCAGCGCTAAAAGCCGCTCACCAGCGCCGAAGAAAGGTTTGTTGCCCTCCCCGTCATCGTCATCCCGCGCCAAGCCCGCGCCGGAGAAGAACTCTTCCAGTGGCAAGCGGCGAGGATCTTCCATACTGGAAAAGCCACCCCTCGATGAATCGTCATTGGATAACCCTGATCTTGGGCCATTCCTGCTCAAACTCGCGCGCGACACGATCGCCTCAGGCGAGGGACCGAATAAGGCCCTCGAATACGCGATCCGAGCGTGCAAGTCGTTCGAGCGTTGCGCTGTTGAGAGCGGGGAGCCGAGCCTGGAGTTGGCGATGAGCCTTCACGTTACTGCGGCGATATATTGCAGTCTTGGGCGGTATGATGAGGCGCTGCCGGTAATGGAGCGTGCCGTGGCGGTACCAGACGTGTCACGTGGACCGGACCACGCACTCGCTGCCTTTTCCGGTTATATGCAGCTTGGGGACACGCACTCCATAGTGGGCCACATAGATCAATCTATCGATTGTTATTCCCGCGGTCTCGAGATTCAGATCCAAGCCCTAGGTGACTCCGATCCTAGAGTCGCCGAGACGTGCAGATACTTGGCCGAAGCCCACGTCCAAGCAATGCAGTTTGACAAAGCAGATAAGCTCTGTCAGAGAACTCTTGAGATCCATCGGGAGCATAGCGAACCGGCTTCCATCGAGGAGGCTGCAGATCGACGCTTGATGGCTATTATCTGCGATGCTAAGGGTGACTATGACGAGGCCCTCGAGCATTTAGTGTTGGCCTCTATGGCTATGATTGCTAACGGCCATGAGGGTGAGGTTGCCTCCATAGACGTGAGCATTGGCAACACCTACCTTGCACTTGGTCGTTACGATGAGGCCGTCTTCTCTTATCAGAAGGCTCTTACCGTGTTCAAATCCACCAAAGGTGATAACCATCCAGCAGTTGCTTTGGTGTTCGTACGCCTTGCCGATCTTTATTACAGAACGGGTAAGCTTCGGGAGTCACGATCATATTGTGAAAATGCTCTTCGAATATATGCCAAGCCTGTTCCAGGGGCAGTGGCCGAAGACATTGCTGGAGGTTTAGCGGAAATCGCCAGCTTATATGAAGCATTTGAGGAGCCTGAAGAGGCATTAAAGTTATTGCAGAGATCATTGAAGTTGCTGGAAGATGTTCCAGGTCAATGGAGCTCTGTTGCTGGTATTGAAGCACAAATTGGAGTAATGTTTTATATTGTTGGCCGGTATGAGGAGTCCAGAAATTCCTTTGAAAGTGCTGTTGCGAAGCTGAGGGCAGTTGGTGAAAAGAAGTCGGTATTTTTTGGGATGGTGCTGAACCAGATGGGGTTGTCCTGCATTCAATTATTTAAGATTGACGAGGCTGCAGGGCTGTTTGAAGAATCTAAAGCAATATTGGAGCAGGAATATGGGACGAGCCATCAGGACACTCTTGGTGTGTATACTAATCTTGCGGCTACCTATGATGCTATGGGAAGGTGACTCAAACTTCAACTGCTTTTCAATTATTTAATTTAAACATCATATTATATTTTAAGTGTGGTCGAACACTTAGGATTAAAAATTAAGCTCATTACACTAGCACAAGGATACTTAGCAAATCAGATGCATAAACTGATGGGCAAGACGCTAATTGTATGTTAAGAACTCAGATTTTTGTTTCATTTCCAATGTGAGATTAATATCAATTCTCATTGGAACTAGCAATATCCCCCTCCCATGAGAGCCCCTCACACTGATCATAACTCCTGAAACAGATGCTTTTAGACATCATCGAGTTTAAACTGATGATTTTAGTATCAAAGTTACTTGAACGCATGAAAAAAATAACCAAAAACCATGAGCTCCACCAAGACCTAGAAGATCCACTAAATGAATAAAACATGCTTGATCTTGGCTGTTGGCTATACATCTTACTAGGAAATGAATATATTGGTCGTGTGATATTTTATGTATGCTTTTTCAGTTTAACATCTTTTTAGGAAATCAGAACGTTTTTTATTGCAGACACTTTAGGAAATAGGAATACTGACTATCCCGACTTTGGTTGCATGATATTTTTTATTTTGTTTTTTTCTCTTTAGTATGTTTATGTATAAAATCTTTTCCACAGTATCCTTTCTTTGGATGAGTAGTAACATCATATTTTACAACACAACTTTTTACCAAAATTATCCTTCATGGTGCTACTTGAGAAGGATTCATCCAAGGTGGCTGTGGTTGCTCCAAAATTGTTTGTTTGATTGTTATATGCATATGCTATGGTATTTTTTTGTGGTAGCTTCCAATATAGGAAGGTTTTGCATGGCAATATTCCTGGCTTCACCAAAGCGAGCATAATCAGGAAAACAATCTTAGCCGATTGCTAGGTGGATAACAAGCAACCAGCTCAAGCATTCCGAAATGCTTTCACATACGTTATTATAAGTAGTATCATCTTGACGATGTTTGTAAGAAGCATTAGCAAAACAAATCCTAAATAAAAGCTTTATTTAGAGTCACGTTGGAAATATTAGTCTCTAATTTTCGCTTAAATTTACTGTTAATATACACTAATAAACATTGAGGATCCTCTAAAACTAGAAGATAACTATTCTACATGGTCTGTTGTGATGTCCTTTATTATGATTCCAATTATTTTTGATTGAATGCATTGAGCTTTACAAATGTGAAAGGAAACATTAATAGATAGGTTGTGCATAATGTTGTCTTTTTTAAACAATTTACTAGCTTAGACAAGGAACAATGAAAAGTGTGAAGGTAGGAGAATAGATTAAGTACATTTGAAGAATAGTACCTTGCATTTTTCATAGTTCGCTACGATACACATATTTGCACTAAGGTATAGTGAACATGGTGTATATTTTGGCAATGCTGGTTATGATCTTGCACCTTTCATTATTCCATTTGTTATAGATGAAGGCTCAAGTTGCGCTTTTGTAAGTAGTGGAGATGCTCTTGCTATTGTGATTGTTTTTGGACTGTTGTGATCCCTTCTCCAGTTGATGGTTCTTGTTTGAAGCATCAAATTGTTTCTGCTGGCACTGAAACCTCAGGTTGGAGAGGGATTTGGTAAAGATGTCAACAATTTGATCTTGATCAAGAGAAGTGATATACTGAGATTGTTTGAGTATTTATGTAATCCCTAATAAAGTGTTAGTCAACCTTTGTGCACTTTGTTTGAGCGTTATTGAGTGTATTGTTTACTAGTGTAAAATTCAAAATAGTTTAACAATAAAGCAGAGTGGTTTGCTCCAAGGGCACATGAAATTTCTGAAGTATTAGGTGAATCCATGTAACCTTTGTTTCTGTTGTGGCGAGAGCACAATATTTAGCTTTTGTCTACGAGTGGGCAATGTTGGCGTTGTTTTGGGTGTGGATTGCCCGTAGGAAGCTATCGGTTGCCGGAATCGAAATCCCGTCGCCCCGCTTCGGAAGGACGTTTTAATTTACGTATATATATATATATATATAATTTTTAGAAAAATATGAAATCGATGTGTCATATTTTTATAGTTTAAATGAAAAATATCTACCTTAAGATCCGTGTTTATCTAGAAAGATAAACACGAAAACAAGGTGAGGCTCGATCAAATAAGCCAAGAAATATATGACGTCCGTTTAGTCTGCGAAACCATTTTATTTGTCGACAATGTTCACTTATTTAATATAAAAAATTAAATAGGGTTTATTTTAAATTTGAGTTCGGAAATGCTTCACTATAAGGATGGCCTATAGTTAATTAGATCTTAAATGACCAAATTATTAAGAAAACTGCTCGATAAAAATCGGAAATGTTATCTTGAGGAGGTCGAAAAGATGAGACTTTTCGACGTAATGGACGAAGAGGTGTGAAAAGATTGACTCAAATTTGAAACATTTTATTGTAGAATCCGAGGAAGAAGAAGCTAGGAGATGTCGGAGATCCAGAAGCGAGCACCAGTGACTTCAAGTTATCATATGGTTTGGTTTCGATTTAGGGGAGATATTATTTAAGTGTTTAGTCCTGTCGATTTTATTTAATTAGAGCATCAACTTGTATAAAGCAATCACACGAACAGCTTAGAAGATGTGAAGATTTAGGTCATAACGAACGACATCTCGGAATCAACGAGTTGGGGTTTATATTATACTGACTAGTTATACTAAAGGCTAAAGAAGGTTGAGGATTTATGTCGCGACTAGTGAAACAATATCGAAATCCATGAGTTGTTGTTTAATCGCTGAGGAATGATTTAGGCGAGTGAATACGTATTTTCTTTGATTGACGATGGTAAATCTTCACTGCGCATGTCATTCCATCTCACTTCTGCAGTGACGAGTTAAGTTTTTGATGATGTCGAGTTATAATGTCGAATCAGTGTGGCCATGGTTATAGTTATCAAATCATATCGTAGTATGTTTAAAGTTGTACGAGTGTATAGTAGGGTATATATCGCGGGAAAACGATAAAACGTACGATAAAGTATGGTACGACGTCTTAAAAAGAACGATGCAGTATAAAAAGTAATACGATGTAAATATAAAAAACCTGTATACTGGGAGATTCATTATTTTCTTAAATGTAGCAGGTTGGAATACATCACACAAGATGAAAGTCATGCAGAAAAAGAAATATCATTCAGAAAAACTCGAGAAAGGACGGTGAATGACTCACGGTAGAAAACTCGGGAAAACGAATAACAAAACAAAATAAAATCATCGAAACCTCGGGAAAGTCCCGGAAAAAGGATCGCGAAGTCTTCGTGAAAATACATACAAAAATGCGAAGAAAAGCATAGACTGTCTCGGTGAAGTAGGCTCGAAGCGTGTAGTTATTCTCGAGGGTCGTCGAAGATTTCTTCGGTCGCTCGAGTGTATAGAGCATTCTTACATTAGAAGGGTGTCTCATTAAGCTCTAACTCGAAGGGTGTTCGCTTAACCCGTGCGGTGATCAACGAGTGGACAATCAATTATATATATATATATATATATATATATATATATATATATATATATATATATATATTAAATTTATGTTTTAGAATGCACGTGGATTTCGGGCGTACGAAAAGAGTTTGTATCGATTTTTGGTTTTAGTGAAAATATGTTTTTTATTGTAAATGTAATATCAGTTCTTGCTCGAGTTTTGAAAATTAGGGTTGTCACGAGTCGATCGAGCTGGTCGGGTGTGGATCATTGCTAATCCTGAGAAGGTACGGGTGCTCGCTCGCCTTATAGCGGTGAATGATCCTGTCTTCACGGTTCGCGGGCCACGAGGTGAGTTCAGTTGTCGTAGGATGGGATATCGTTTACTCACTCGCCGGTATGCGCTATCATCAGTGACCTATCCATGCAAGCAAACAAAACAAAGCGAAGGAAAACAACGAAGGAACACGAAGTCGAAAGCGAAAGGGAAGGAAAGGAGACTAAACCGTCCTCCAAATCCGATTTAAAATAGGAGGGGCCCAAACGGTAGGAGGGTTAGTCTAAAACGCCCCGAAATAAGGTTTGAAAAGTTTTCCAAACCTCACACAATAAGAGCCTGTTTGGGGCAGCTTATAAGTGCGGCGGCGTTTTAAAAAACGCCGCCTTCCTGTTTGGATTGCACTTTTTACCTGCTTATTTCAAAATTGAGTTTAGATTTTGTATTACACGCGGCCCGCGGGAGGACCCCCGCTGGCCGCTTTTTCGTTTGCGTTTTCGGGATCAAATTACGCTCGTGACCTCTCCGTATCCTTTCGCATCTCCTTTTCCCGTCTCGTTCGCAGCTCCGCGACATGTCCGGAACTCATGTTTGCAGAAGGAAGTCCCGTCGATAAAAGCACCCCCCCCCCCCCCGCGTCGATGGAACTCATGTCTCCGGGTAAGGTGATGGTTTCTGGCGAAACTGGAGAGACAGGGAAGAAGGGAGGCTTTGCGGCGTGGAGGGGAAGAAGGAGAAGGATTTACACAGTAATATAATTTTATTTAAGTTAATTTTAATAATTTAAGTGATTAATAATAATATATATATATATATATATATTATGCTAATTATAATTATAGAAATTAATGTGCGACTACATTTATTATTATTTAACGAGAAAATGAATTACTTGTTAAAATTTAAGTAATTTGATAAAATTACAATTAATTAATAATAAGTCTAAAAAATATTGTTTGATAAATATTAAGTTTAATAAATTTTATTAATGGTTAATTAGTTTAGTAAATATTTAATTAATTATTAACATAATTAAAAATACGAATTAGTTTAACATAATATTTAACAAAACGGTTTATCAGCTTATTCGATTCGAGCGAGAATAATCGTTTATTCACGATCAAATTTAACGAATAAGCTGTTTTATAAACTACCAACACAAACGATCAGTCAATTTCATTCGGATAAGTCGTTGATCAGTGAACATTATCGGGATAAAACAACATTTGAATAAGTTGGATAGTTCGCAATCTGCACGAAACGGATCTAAGTCGAATAGTAGTAACTAAGAAAATCCACACTGGTATTCCCAAACCCCTAGATATTAAAATTTTTCAATTCCCATGTAATTCACAACTCAATCATGCCTCACAAGTGTGAAATCTTCCAATAAAACCAAGTAGAAACTCATGGCCAGGACAGGACAAGGCCAAAGAGGCTCACGTCCAAGGCAACAGGGGCCAAAGAAGCTCACGGCCAAGGCAAAAAACAGGAAAACCGTCTCAAAATAAAACTTTTAATACATAAGAAAGCGAATGGACAAGCTCACAAATCCTCCAAACTAACTCCATTTCTCTCAAGCAAGACATAGGAAAGTTTCCCCCAAAAGGTACTCTCCAAACACATCTCTTAACAAGCAAGCTAAGGGGGACATCCAAACCATCACAAAGTACATAAAAAAAGTTCATCACATAACCATAGGATTGAATTAACATAGGGCTGAAATTGAACCAACACAAGGCATAAACCCGAGCCACCATGTGGCTAGAACCGAGCCAACACTAAGCTACAGCCGGCCCAACATAAAGCCAAGGTAGGGAACAACATCACATGAGCACCACCGAGCCGATACTGAGCCCGAGCCCGAGCCATTGTAGAGTGGAATCAAGCCAACACGAGCTACAGCGATCTAACACAAAGCCAAAGCAAGAGGTACCACAGGAGCAAAACCGAGCCCACATAGGACCAAAACTCGAGCCACAGCAAGGCTGGAAACAAGCCACTACAACAGTCTCAACACAAAGCCAAAGCAAGAGGTACCACAGGAGCAAAACCGAGCCCACATAGGACCAAAATCCGAGCCACAGCAAAGGCGGAAACAAGCCGACATCGAGAGCTACAACGGTCCGACACAAAGCCGAAGCAAGAGGTACCACGGGAGAGCAAAACCGAGCCCACACAGGACCAAAACCCGAGCCATCACATGGCTAAAAACAAGTCCAGCTCCAAGCTAAAACAGAGACACAGCAGGGGTAAAAACCAAGCCAACATAAGGCCAAAGCCGAGCCCAACACTAAGTTACAACAGAGAACACAACAGTGCCAACAAAAACCGAACCATCACATGGCTAAAAACAAACCCAACACAAAACTGAAGAAAGGGGCACAATAGAACTAAAAAACCGAGCCACATCCAAGCTAAAACCAAGCCCAGCCATGATTGAATCCAAGCCCAACATCAAGCTAAAGCAAGCTTTCCAAAAGATTAATAAATGAAATATATATATTTTAAAACATAGCCTTGGCTTGAAACTGAGAAAGAGGCTAAACTTGAATCACAATAGCATCTTCATGCCTTTCATATATCAAACCATAAACTTACCACATGCTTGCAAGCAAGTATAAGCATAGGAACATTCCAAATCTTCATAACATGCTTTTATAAAGGGCTAAGATAAAAGCAGCCCAAGAACTAAGCTTCCATGTATTCAAAACATAGAGCCACCATATGCTTCACATAAGAACAAGTATGAAACTTTTCCAAATTAAGTTAAACTTCTTCCTAGCATGCAATTTTTGTAAGGGAAAGCTTCTGAGGAGCAAAAACCGAGCCCCACATGTGTATTAAAAGAATCAAAAGGCTCCTCTATAATTCATAACAACAAGAGTAAGTGAAGAGCCTTATTCAAAACATTTGCTAGAGGAGCTAATAGCTTGCCATCAAAACAAAACCTATCACATGCTCATATTTCCATTTTTAACATGCTTAAGTAATGAACCTTCCTAAATAAGGCTAAAATAGCAAACTAGCCTGCTGTTAGAAAGAAAAGGGAAGAAGAGAGCATCATTTTAAGCTAGCCTACAAGTATTCCATGGCATATAAGTGCCCATCCGAAAGCAACAGGCAAGGAGAACCAAGCCAAATGCAGAAAAATCGCAGCCACTACAGGCAGAACCGGGAAGGATAAAGGTAGGAAGGAGATGGGTTACCAGCTAAGGTAGAACACACAAGAGGAGCAAAAATCCAAGCCTCAAGCCAGCAACACGTCCCCTCCTCTAGAAATTCGGCCAACCAACCTAGGGAAGACCCAAATAGGGTATATTTATAGAATGGAAGGGGGAGAGTGCTGAGAAAGACTCATAGGAGATAAGCCCCAAGTGGAGCGGGCCTCTGGCAATAGCGACAGGAAAGGGTCGCGAGTAGCCGCGAGCTCGCACGAGAAGGCGAGAGGAAGCCGTTGCAAGGCCGAGAGATAAGGAATGGGGGGAAATTCGTGCGGCTCGAGAAGGAGAAGGCCACAACGATCGAGCATGGGGGAAGACAGAAACGGTCGGGCGAACAGCTCTTGCGCGGGAGAGGGAGGAAACAAGAGCTCCCCATCGTGCAAACGAGAGCAGAGGCGAGCAGATCGAACGGAGTAGGTATTTAGGGCTTAGGAAATGTGATAGAAGGGAAATAAATATGAATATATATATTAATAATAATATTATAAATATTATTATTATTAATAGGGTAATTATAATCGTTTCATAAGTTTCGTCCCCAGCAGGCTATCGCGATGCAGTCAATTTCGTCATCCGAGGTCGTTCGGACAACCTCGTCGACGGTTGCGTCGAAAGTGCGTCAAATCTTGCATTTTCTGAATTTCTGACTTTAATGTCGATCGTCTCGGCGTTCTGACTCCAGCTCCAGTCCACTGCGAAGAAATTGAAGGCGTCGAGGTCGCAAATTGAGAATTTTTACGTCCAGGTGTATCAGACGTGTACGAGGCTGTCCTAATGTCCAGGGATCCTATAGGAACTCAATTTTGAATTACGACGTCGAAACTTCGGCCTCGCTAGAGACTAGCGGTACGGAATCTCGTGCGGGATTTTAAAAGTAACGAAGTCGGTTCCGGACTCTAAAGCGAGTGGGTCCGCATCGCTAAGAATCTAGGATCGTCGGGGAAGCTCTCGAGGCTAGAATTCTAAAGCTAGGAGAAAAACTAAACCTCGACAAAAATGAGGTCAACAGGAAACTATCGAATGCTTTTTGACAAACTATGTTATTAAATTATTTCCTAAGAAATAAACTGATGTGAATTTTCAATCTTTGGTATTTTTAGCCGAATTAGAGTCGAAATAGCTTTTATTGAAAATTTGTGACGATTATGGGAAGAACAAAGTTGATTGTGCCTTGGCAGCAGCGGAGCAATTGCTCTAGATGTTGGTAGGGATTAAAGAGGTTTGTGTATGTGTGATGCGCTTTGTTTATTGCAAAGAAGATGTCAAGATGAGTTATGGTTAAATGTTGAAGAGATCCGCGGATGCTTGTATTGTTGTAGGTTGAGAAATTGTTGTTTGGGAGTGTAGTGGATAGGGATGTCAAAAAAGCTCGTTCGCGAATAGTTCGTGTTCGATTCATTCGATAAGCAAACGAGACGAACATGAATATTTTTTTTGTTCAGTTTGTAAATGAACCAACCACGAATAGTCTTGTGTTCGATCTTGTTCGAATCATTTTTGTTCTAAGTCTAAAATAATTTAAAATAATTATATATAAAAAATTTATCGTATTTTAAAACTAATTAGATACTATAAAATTTATCACATTTTAAAAAATTAAATCCTATAAGTTTATCTAAAAATTTATTATCATTTTTAATAATTCAAATAATTTAAACAATATAAACAAATTTCAAAGATTTCAAACAATTCGAATAATTCGAACAATTCAAATAATTCAAAATATTTCAAACAATTCAAACTAATTTCAAACAAATCAAATCGAACACCAACAGTGGCTTCACGAACAATTTCAAACACGAGCCTATTTCAAACACACTTAATTTCAAATGAACCGAACATGAACACGAGCTCTGTTCGTTTACACCCCAAGTAGTGGGAGGTTCTTTTATTTTATTTCGGTTTTGAATGGGTTTTTAGGATGTCATCCTTGCTCAATCTATGGTACACTAGAATAGAGAGATTGGTTGAAATGTAAGACCTTTGTTGTTTTGTTGATATAGATACCAAGGAAGTGATGTATTTCACCTGTATTTCACTTATGAAGTTTTAGTTAAGGGTGTGAAGTATATTGTCTATTGCTGGGTTGTTATTTCTTGCTACTAGAAGGTCATCCACATAGATGAGAACAAAGGTGTGAATTTTCCTTTGATCTTAGATCATGAGTCTGAGATTGGCGAAGCTTGAGCGAAACTTGAGATAATGTAGATATTCAGATAAGATGATCTTCCATTATAGCGGTGATTGTTTTAAGGTCATATACGTCCTTATGAAGTAGTTAGGCTTAGTCATGATGGTTCGAATTGGTTTAACCCTTGGGTTATGTCAGGTATACTTTCTCGTTGAACTTGCCATTGAGAAAAATATTGGAGACATCAAGTTGGGTTGTGAGTTATAAGTGGCAAGAGAAAGTAGATTATTGATCGTAGTTCTTTTAGACATCATATTAAGGGCCAGTTTGGGACAGTTTTTTAACTGTTTTTCTTTTCAGACCATCGCCACAGTTGCGTTTGGAGAACTGCTTTCTTGCTGTTTTTTTAGAAATTTTTGTGGTAGAATTTGACTTGCCTGAAAATAAAAGAAATTTTTGTAGTCATTACAGCTTTTTGAAAAGCAGTTTTTTCTGCAGCAAATTCGTAGCTGCAGCTGCCCCAAATAGACCCTAAATGTGTCACTGCAGTCAATATCAAATTATTGTTTATTTATTTGATCAATAAGTTTGGCTTTATTGCAAGCAACTGAGCCATTTTTTTGTGCTTTATTTTATATGTTCATTTGCATCCCAATACATCATGTTGTGATTGTAGTAGAATGGGTGTTGGGTTTGCTTGTGCTTGAAGAGCATCCACCATTCATGCCTGACTAGGAGTAACGTAAAGGATTCGGTCAGTGATGTGTGTTATGAGCACGGTCAAGAATTTGCTTCGGTTTGATGTTTCCTGTTTTTGACAGAGGGATCATGGGATGTTTAATTAGTTTTGGGGTTTTGTAGTGAAGGGGGATATAAAGGAGAGTTTTGGGTGGGATTTTTAAGATCGGATGTAATGGGTAGTGTGATTATTCAAGTCAGATTGTCTGAGTAGCATTTTGAGTTGTCGTTGTGGCTGAGTTGTTGTGAGCGAGTGAGAATTGTGATGTAGGGAAGGTGCAGTTGAGTTGTTGTGTGAGGTGCATGATGAGGAGATGGATTTTATAGGAGTGATGGGAGGGTTGTGTGTTGGAGCAGCCAAATTTGTTCACTGTATGGGTTGTGGAGTGACAGGGAAAGATAACCTTATTAAAATCAATAATAAGTCGACAGGTCACAACATGAAGATTTTGTTCTGGGTGGGTGATGTCATTTGTAGCCTTTTTATTTGTCAGTATAGTTGAGGAAAACACATTGAAAGAGTTTATGGAGTTATTGTTGAAATAGGTGTGGGAGGGAGGACTGTGATGTAGCAATGGTCCGGATGAGATTTTGTGAGAGGTGTAATGAGGAGATGAATGTTATAATAGGAGTGATGGGATGGTTGTGTGTTGTGTGGGCAAATTTGTTCACTGTAGGGGTTGTGGCGTGATAGGAAAGATATACTTATTAAAGCCAACCTGTCACAACAAGCTGATTGTGATGTAGGAAAGGTCCGGATGAGTTTTTGTGAGTGGTGTATGATGAGAGATGAATTTTATAATAGGAATGATGGGATGGTTGTGTCTTGAAGTGGGCAAAGTTGTTCACTGTAGGGGTTGTGGGGTGATAGGAAAGATATACTTATTAAAGCCAACCTGTCACAACATGCTGATTTTGTTGGCAGGTGGGTGATATCATTTGTACCCTTTATATTTGTCGGTATAGCCGAGGAAGACATTGAAAAGAGTTTGGGGAAGTTTGTTGCTGGAGTAGGGTGGATGTCATGCATGCCCAAAGATTGTTAGATGAGTGTAATCGGATGGATGTTTAGCTGTAAGAAGCCAGTATGGAGAAAGATTGATAGTGGAGTTTTGTGTGAAATTTTTAAGATCGGATGTAACTGGTAGTGGGGATTGTTCAGGTCAATTTTTTTTAGTAGTATGGTGATGTAGTTGTGGCCAAAGTAGGTGGATGGGAGGAAGATCTGTGATATGTAGTGAAGATCCGGATGATTTTTTTATATTTGTAACATATATTATAAAAAATAAGACTCATACATCAAAGCAAATGAATTTTAAATGAGACAAAATAGTAATAGTGAAACTATGACGTGCACATGTAAACTTTGTAAATGAGATGCTTTAATTACCTAGGAGTACAATTGATATATGTTTTTGACCCAGGCGATTGCATCATTTGGAGGTAGTGGAGAGTGCGGATAGAAGTGCATTGTTTATTCTGGTTCTTTTTTGCATTGCTTCTTGTGATAACAACCCAGCAGCCCATCTTTTTGCTAGGCATGCTTTGTCGAGCAGTTTTGTTTGGAACTCTGCTAATTGTGACCCCTCTCTTTTGATTTTACTTGGGGAAGACATTGATCACACTGTAAATGCTTAACTGCTTACTTTTGTAAACATTTTTATTTATTTGTAATGCAAAATGCAACATTTCAAGGATAGAAGTGCATTATTGGTCGCATGGATGTTGGAGCTAGTGTTGCATTTGACTGGTTGTAGTCAGCTACGCGTTACCGAATAAAAGTAGCTGATAGAATTCCGATCCTTGATGAGATAACCACCAGAATCAAATTAAGAGAAAATGTATTGTTTTTAATTATTTGTCAATGGAGATGAGATTGTGAGATAATTTGGGAACATGAAGGATTTGAGTTGCAGCTTCGGAATGGGGTTGGGAGCATGCCATTACCAGTTTGAACAATGGCCGGGTGCTGGCTTGCAGATGGTTACTTGTTAAGAGCTGTATATTGTGTGGGGTTGAGGAGTTTTGTGAATGCTATGAGTTAGGTGTGAGGATGCTACAGAGTCAAGGAACCAGTCATTTATTGTAGGAATCAGCGAGCAAGGCTTGAGTTTGATTGTATGTGAGATTCATATGGTGCAAGCATTTTTCCCAAAATGGCAATGTTTGTTGTAAATTTGGCATTGTAGCGTAGGTTGGCTGAATTTGGTAGTTCGTGATGGGGTCTTATTATGAATGATCTGATTATTGTATAAGGTGCAACTTACCCCTGCTGTGGCTCGTATGATTGATCTTTCACAGCCTTTGCCGTGAGAGATAGTGAAGAGTATGGCGTGGGCCTTGAGGTGTTTGCCTTAGGTTATTTGCTGCATTTGTTGCCAGTTTGGTTTATTCTTAAGCATAGCAATGAACAGAGATTTTCCAAGTCAATCGTTTGAAGGTTTATCCTGTGTGGTAGTTTTCAAGGTAGGTAGCTTGGCAGTAGACCATTTAGTGTGTATAGGATGATATCTTCAGGGTTGCGGGTAGTGCCGATTGTTGTGATGTCTTCTGCTTTAGACATTTGCAAGGTATGAGTCACTGTATTATCTTGCGCAGCTTGATGGTGGAGTTTGATTTTAAGTTGGAGGATGCAGGAGCGATTTTAAATTGGAGGCGTCGGTTTATTGTGGCCCAGACATCAGCATAGTTTTTTAGATTGAGAATGTATGTTAATAGATGGGGATATAGTTGAATAAAAGACTGCAACAAGGTTTTGATTTGCAAGCATTTGAGTTGCATATTGAGGTTGGATGTGATTAATCCATTGGTGTTATGAATATATTTATGTGGTCTGATTGCGGTGCTATCTAAGTCATTTGAAGCTGTTGGCTTTTTTGAGGATTTTAGAGTGCCATGAGAGATAGACCATACTTGTGAGTTGAGTGGAGACCATGGCATCAAGAACTTCAGTTTAGTTGGTATATGATTGTCTCCAATGGTTGTTGTTGAGTCGGTGACATTGAGGTTTTCCAATGCTTGATTGTTTGACTGGAGGCCATTGATTGAGGAATTTTGGGCTTGCTGGCTGATTTGCTGATACCATGAAGAGATTACTGCCCTAAATGGAATACCAAGAAGAGTCTGAAGGTAGGAGAATGATAACTTGTATTATTCATATTACTACCCATTTGTTTTTCATATATATACTGAAGTTTAGGAGACGGTGTATAGTCTGGCAGAGGTGGTTACAATCCTGCAGCTCTGATTATTTCAGTTCTTAGAGAGGAAGGTCTAGATGAGCTGTTGTTGGTAGTGGATCTGCTCTGGGTTTTGTGGTTGTTTTTGGAGTATTGTAAGTGCTATTGTTCGTTTTAAAGCAAATTATGCAGAGGATGGTAATTCTGTATTTTGAATAAGAGCATGGGAAATGAACTAAATGAATCTGGGATTTGTCACTTTATTTATAGGAGGAATGGAGTAATGATCTACATTGAATAAATGCTCATTGACGCTTGATTTGAAGTATGCTCGACTATATCCCTATGTGCTACTATATTAGCTATATATGAGACGAGAATGACAAAAAAGTACCTAGACTAAAATTCAGTTATTTCTTTTTTTTTTTTTTTCGTTTTGTTTTTCTTAAATGGTTGGAGGTAATATTAGCTATATATGAGAGGAGAATGACAAAAAAGTACCTAGACTCCTCAAATTCAGTTATTCCTTTTTTGTTTTCTTTTTTTTTTCGTTTTGTATTTCTTAAAAGGTTGGAGGTATTGAAACTATTTGTGTTGAGGTTTTAGCTTTTTTTCTCAATGTCGCTTGGATTGAAATGACCAATTTTAGCTGCAGCAAATCGTTGAAATGGAAAGACCCAGGTTGGCCTGCTTTCTACTGTCTATAAGAAATATGTCAACGAACTTCCTCATGTATTTATTCAATATCTCTATTAGTTTCTTTCCTTTTGGGGGTGAGAAGCTTCAGGTAAAAAGCTGTACAATTTTCTGCAATCCTTGGTGTCAGGTGTTTGTTTTTCCATTTTCATTTCCATTTCATATTTATTTCTTAATGCTCATGTATAACTGATTTCTTTGTTTGTTCAAATAATTTTGCTGTTGTTGGTGCTGATTTAATAATTTTTAGTCGTAGGATCGGAAGTTATCATTCACTCTTTTGCCTAGGATCTTTTCTTTGACGTCAGATTTCATTTAATTTCCAGAAATTTTCAACAAACATTGCTGTATTTTATTTTCTGCTGCATATGTTTACTTAGTTGTGTCTATTATATTATGCTGAGTTTTATTAGGCATGCCTTTCTCTTTATGCGAACTTGCCAAGTAAAATACGTGGAATTTAAGTATGCCTGACTATATCACTTTGTGCTACTATATTAGCTATATAATGAGAGGAAAATGACGAAAAAGTACCTAGACTACTCAAATTCAGTTATTTCTTTTTTTATTTTTCGTTTTGTATTTCTTAAATGGTTGTAGGTATTAAAACTGTTTGTGTTGAGGTTTTAGCTTTTTTCCTCAATGTCGCTTGGATTGAAATGACCAATTTTAGCTTCAGCAAAACATTGAAATGGAAAGACCCTGGTTGGCCTGCTTTCTACTGTCAATAAGAAATATGTCAACTAACTTACTCATGTATTTATTCAGTATCTCTATTAGATTCTTTCTTTTTGGGTCTGAGAAGCTTCATGAAAACAATTGTACAATTTTCTGCAGTCCTTGATGTCAGGTGTTTGTTTTTCCATTTTCATTTCCATTTCATACTTTATCTCTTAATGCTCATCTGTAACTAATTTCTTCTTTTGTTCAAATAATTATTCTGTTGTTGGTGCTGATTTAATAATTTTTAATCGTAGGATCGGAAATTAACATTAGACCCTGGTTGGCCTTGTTTCTACTGTCAATAGGAAATATGTCAACTAACTTCCTCATGTATTTATTCAGTATCTCTATTAGATTCTTTCTTTTTGGGTCTTAGAAGCTTCATGAAAACAATTGTACAATTTTCTGCAATCCTTGGTGTCAGGTGTTTGTTTTTCCATTTTCATTTCCATTTCATACTTTATCTCTTAATGCTCATCTATAACTGATTTCTTCTTTTGTTCAAATAATTATTCTTTTGTTAGTGCTGATTTAATAATTTTTAGTCGTAGGATTGGAAATTAACATTCACTCTTTTGCCTAGGATGTTTGCTTCTTTGACGTCAGATTTCATTTAATTTCCAGAAAATTTCAAAAAACTTTGCTGTATTTTATTTGTTGCTGCATATGTTTAATTAGTTGTGTCTATTATATTATGCCGAGTTTTACTAGGCATGCCTTACACTTTATGCAAACTTGCCAAGTAAAATACGTGGAAATTAAGTAAAGAAACACTTCAACGTTAATGAAGCTTGAGTATATGCAGACAAATAAAACTGCTGCAATGTAGCTTTTGCTATTGCAATTCTTTTTTTGCATCTTTAGCTTTCGTATTTGCAATTCAAAGAAACAGGCACCACTATGTGGCTACTTGATTATAATATTAGGAGTGTAAAGTAAAATATAAATATTGGGGGTTTTTTGTTGTTTGGTTTTTAAGTAAAAATATCCAGTGCATTTGTGGTGAAGATTTGGAATTCCTCATATTGCCTAGTTTCTGACAAATTTGGAAGTCATTCCAGTCCGGCAAATTACAAATGTGGGAATAAATCATGGCCTATGATCTCATTTTTCTTGTATGCCATCATCATTGGCTTGCTTCCTGTCTCTACCCATCATATTGCCTGTCTCTGTTGTTGCCCTTGCCTTTTTTCACCACTGCTAGCTTCTGCTTTCCGCACCATGGTCACCATGTGTTGTTGTCCGTCGAATTTCAATGCATTCACATGCATTAAACATAAAAAGATATTTCTATGCATTTGATTTTCGTCCAATCAAAGAACTCGTACATCTATAAAATGCATACTTTTCATTTATTCTGAATTTCGAAAATGTATACCTTTTAAATACATATAATCAAATGGCCCTTAAATTATTTTGAAGTTCTCTTATTGACAATTGATATTTGAGAGAGGCATCCAGATCCTTACCTGCAAGTGCCATTGCATCCGTGTAAAGTTTATTTAGCATTTTGACAAGATGTTCATAGGCTTACGCTACATGTAGCAAGGTTAGGTTCTTTGGTTTCTCTTCTTTAAATGTTAAATATTGTGGTAGATCCATCTGGGGGTGGGAAGTAGACTACTGTTTTAATGTCTCAGGCATACGTAATTTCTTGACTTTTTTTTTTGGTTGGTGGGGGAGTGGAGTATTGACTTTGACACTTAGTTATTGAAAGGAATGGCTTTGGGACTAGCAGATGGGATGCTCTCTTCTTTTTATATTGAACCATACTTTGTGATTGTTTTTGTATTGAAATTCTCACATGCTCAAACTATTGTAGTAGGAATATGCATAATTTATTATTGTTGTTATATTTCTTTAGTTTTTTTATTTTTATTCTCTGTAATTTGTTTTCTTTTGTTATTGTCTTCTCTTTCCTATATATTAACACATGCATATGCCTGTACTGGCAATTGAATAACTATCTCTTCCAGTTCTCTCCTAATAGTGATGAATATTTATGCAGTACTAATGCGTCTATTAGGTCTCAGAGTTTTGTGAGAAATCTTTTTATCATTTCTTATTAAGTTGGAGTTTTGAGAATTTTATTTTTGCATTTCTTGTTCTTCTTTAAGTTTGGTCTATATGCCAAGTAATCTCGATCTTATAATTTGTTTCTTTTCCACCCCCATTCAATTTTTAGGTCCAGTTTGAAATTTCATTCTTAAAGGAGCCTAACAAAAAAAAAAAAATCTGTACCAGTTGTGTTTCCTTCCTAAATGCTCAATCGTATTGTGTTCTTTTGTATTGGATAAAGGGATAGAGGCCTTATTTCAAGTAGTAGAACCCAAGAGGATATTGAAGAGGATGCAATGCCTTTGATAGTTGTGCAGCTATCGGAGAAGTTTTTGAATTAGAAACATATCTTATGCACGAAATACAATATCGACAATGTGGAACTCTACTATTGAACCAGATCATGGGCTCTGGACTAACTTCCATATCTTTTTGTGGACAAACCTTGGTGCGTAAAGCATTTCCTTAACATTGTGGCGTTCATGAAGTGCCTTTCATGTCTATATTTTCATATTCTAAGTGATTACGTTTCCCATAGGTTTTTAGATTAGCTGCAATACCATTTATGAGTACATGTAATAGTTTTTGCATTGTAGTTCCCAAGCTTCCTTACTAACTTTTGCCCGATAGCTACTTTATGAGGAGGCTTTATGAAGTGAATTGTCATTAAGTACTGTAAGCTTTTAGATCTTTTTGTTAAATAGGCTATAAAAACAATTTTTTTATACAGTATTAGTTGGTTAACAATATGAATTTAAACAAAATTAGGAGTAAGATGTAATTAAATATATATTTGGCTGAAAGATTTTTTTTTTTGCTTTTATTCCTTGATAGAAATTCATTTTTAACATTTATTATATTATTTAACAATTTATGCGCATAGGGGAAGACGGTAGTGGTAAATATAAAACTGAGAAGACTGTTTGCAAGGCCAAGATGCGGCGTGTTCATCTCTGTCTTCGTTATTTTTTATTTCAACGTAGAAACTATTTTATTTACGGGAGGAATATAATATTTTCTTTTTAAATTAATTTCTGACAGAGTAAACTCTTTAAATAATGGACATTCATTCAGTTTGAAATCCTAGGTTTAGGTTACGTTAACTGACTACGAAACTAGAAGTAATTTTCCTATTTTTATTCTGTAGAAATGTTCCATCACCGCAATATTATTGCCATAGCTGCTTATGCGAAAAAATGATCTCCATCATAACAGTCTGGTTCTTGTTTTGAAATCTGCTGTTGATTTAACCATGATGAAATCGGCCATGGATTATCTCTATACACAGATATGGATATTTATATATATAGCTAATTGCTCAAACAGTCAACCTCTTGATCTTAGAGCCTCTTAAACTTGTGAGAAGGGACTCAAATAATTTTCTTTAAGTATATTAGGCTTATTTTCATTATATTTTTTATTCCGATTTTTAAGATAGACACCGGAGTTAACCTAAACAATAATAAACAAACAAATATTATTAATGAAAATGTTAATAAGCTATTATAACCAACACACGAAACACAAGAAAATGAACATATAAAACCTCAACTAGGTTTGTCTCCCACGGGAGAGGTGGTTGGTTGGCGGTTTGGAAGGCTGGATGGTGGGCGCAGCAATGGGGCAAAGGGAAGGTGAAAAACTGCCAGAACATCGAGAAGGTGGGCTATTCTAGGCGGTGGCAGCAAGGACAAGGCTTTGCAGCAGTAAGGTGGCACGAGGAATGATTTTGGGCTGCTAAAACAACATCAAAATAGCTGGGAATGGCTGTTTGGGGTGGCAACAAAGAGGGAGAATGACAGCGGTAGAGACAGGGAATGCGTGGGACTGGGGACAACAAAAGAAGAGTTGTCACGGGGTTGCGGGAGTGTGGAGGATGGATGGACAGCGAGGAATTACAGGAAGAACAACAAAAGGGCTACTATTGGGGTGGCCTGTAACGTGGAGGAATGCGTGGCAGTGAAATAGGAGGGATACAAAAGAGTTGGGGAATGCTAAATCACCACCTTGGGAGCGAGATATAACCAGAACACTATGTTTCTCTTAAAAGCCAATCATCACCTTGGAACGAGATACAACCAGAGCACCACCCGCCCTTGGATACAAGTCTTAGAAGAGGAAACATAAACATTGATGGCTATCCTGAACATACACATAACAAAAATTGAGAATTCAAATCCTAATATAACACATACTGGAAAGCATTCGAAAAGAATGAAAGATAATAGAGAACATGCTAAAAATTGGCAAAGAACTGAAAGAGAAGCTGCTCGATTCTGCTTGCTCTACGTGGACTGTTAGTCTCGTTGTCTGGAACACAGTCTCGGGACTCCCGCTCATTTATGTCCAACATTAAAACAGGAGATTCTCCCACTCCTGGGGTTAGGGGAGCTTCAACCTAATCCATCGAAGCTTCTGTTTCCCTTTAGTATGACGTCGGGCCGACCATGTTGAAGGTGGAGCTAATGTAACTTTCCGTTAAGTCAATTTTGCAGCTATTGTCATTCCAAAGCATATCCTGATATAATTATTTTTCATCCTCTTTTGGTAGAACTTTAGCCAAAACTTCATATGAATAATTATTTTCACGAACAAAGGCCCGAGTAATCAAATCTGTAATTTGCTACTTCCACTCCCCAATTGTTGGTGAACAAGTATGTAAACAAGATTAAGTCTATGACGAAATCTATGACAGACTAGGAAACTCTCAATAGCAACCAGTCTGGAGAGGCATCTTTTTCTCTAATAGGATCCGAATTCCATTATTTTATGTTCTTTTCCCAAAAGATCTATAGGCAATATCCAATACTATGGTCCCTCCATTTTCTTGATCATTTGACGATAGGCACACTGTTTACTGATTTACTGCCTAACTTCATATGATCTTCCAAAAGTGGGATAAAAGAGTCCTATCTCTGACATGTGTGACCTTTCGCAGTAGGGGTAGCTCAGGAATTATACTATATTTCAGAAAGGTTTGAAATTCTCTTATATGGGGTTTTCACGTGTCTGATGTCGGTTCCTCGAACTTAGGACCTCTTTGGACCACCAATGTTAATTTTGTTGAAGTCTCTCATGGGCTCAGTTTGAATTACATGCTTTCCTTCCTCATTAGTTGGAATTTTGTGCTCCCCTTCGCTGTGTCTACTGTGTCATTACCTATTTCTTCAATATCTCATTGGTCAGTGAAATTGATCATTATTTTGATTGGGCAATCTGATTTAATATATCCAAATTTGTAACACTCGAAACACTTCTTGGTCGGGACGGATTTGAGAATGCATATTGGTTGCACTTGTTCTCCACTCTGAATTAGCGTCTTCTCAGATTGGGTCGTTTTAGATGATCCACTCAGTGTACTCTTGCTGCTTGATCCTAGTGTTAAATTCTTCATGTAAGTTGTGGCAGTCATCTAGTGATGTTGCCTTTTCACTTTTGAAGCTAGAGTCTGAACATTCCGTCTGTAATGAACTGGTGGGTACTGATGTTGCATTTTTCGTTTGATCTTTAGACCATGTAGTAGTTTTACTCATTTCTTGCTATCGAGAAATTATTTTTTTCTCCCACTATAAAGATACACTCTTCTTTAACTTTCTGATGGCTAGCTTTATCTTTCTGTCCTGTGGGATGCCCTGATACTCAAAGACACCTTCCATTGTTTAGAGCCACTCGATGACCTGATATGGATCCAAGTGGCTGTTAAAATATGGCAAATTCAGGTTCTTATGATATTTCAGGCTCTTATGATATTTCAGGCTAACTCCTTTGGGGTAGGAATTCTTCATCTCTAGAATCTACCTACTGGAAGGGATTTATTGTATTCTTTTGATTTGGAAGGTCACCATTGTGGCTATGGGTGACGATTATGGATTGCCTTCTCTCGAAGGCATCAAGTCTCTATTGTAGTTAGAGGATTTTCTGTCGCACATTCTCTAGAGAATTTTTCTGGGCTTCTCTTTGCAATTTCT